>CM053745.1:6666366-6718609 GCA_028658305.1 Pachyuromys duprasi | reverse complement strand
ACGCCCATCTCCCATGTACCAGCCTTGGGATTATGGCTACCCTGCACCTTCTGGAGCGCTTCAGGGGAACCTGTCACCGATGGTGTCCATGGAGGATTCACAGGTTCGCAGATATGAGCCCTGGAACCCTAGCTATCCGACAGTCCCACCCCTACTTCCTGCCTCTGCCCCTGGAGGCACCAGCTTGCAGCAGCCGTGGTCATTTTGTGGCAACAACCCAAGTCTTCCATGAAGACAAGTGGAGAGTCCTTGCTTTTCCTCTACGAGTGAAGACACGTGGAGAGTCCTTGCTTTTCCTCTAAGAATCTTGTACAGCCCTGTAAGTGTGTTCATCTTTCTCTACCTCATCAGGAAGAAAATTGAAATTAAATAAAGATTTATGAAATAACTCTCTCCTCCTCCCTTATCCTGTCACTTCTGTGGGGGCCATAAGTATAGAGGGACATGGGATGTGGTGTTTACTGGTGGAGGTTCATTCCCCGGTGTTCTGGCCCCTGCCCTCTACCACCTGTGTCCATCAGACTCCTGACATTGTGTTCCTATACTACAAGGGCAACCTCGACTTCCACACAGCAGCTCAACACCGCTTCATTCCCTGGCCCTCTTGTTAGAGAACTCATGGTCTGTTCTCACAGCCTCAAATTCTCCCAAATGCAATGGAAACAAGCTGGAGCTTGAGATGTGGTGTTGGAGTGATATAAGGTCAATTGAGGGACTATCAAAGCTTATCTAAATATTTAAGTTTCAGATACTAAATGAAGGTCTGTCAAGGGACATTTCTGCCTATTATAAATTTATATTGTATATTCAGTTGTACAAGGGTCAGTTTTTTATCAGGCTAGGCATAATTATGACCTGGGATAGTTATATCACTTTAGATGTAATTATGACCTGATGATTGTTTCATTTGGAAATTAGGCATGGCATAAGGTGATATGGTTGTGTGTCAAGTTGACATTGTGATTACTCTCAACTTGACTACATCTCAAATTAACTAAAATCCTTAAGTGTCTCAGCAGCATTTTGAGGAGTTTTTGTTTAATCGTTTGAAGTGGGAAATCCCTCTTTTCGTGTAGATCTCTGAGGTGGAACAACCCACCTTTACCCAGCTCTTTGGAGGTGCAAAGACCCGGCTCTTCTCTGGGAAGACCTTCTGCTGGAAGCCTGTATCAAAGACATGGTAGAAAGAAGTCACGCTTGTCTGCTTGCTTTCACCCTTGCTAGCAAGGGCATATTGTGACTGGCATTAGAGCAGCGGTTTTCAAGCTTCGGCTCCTGACCCTTTTGGGGTTAATGACCCTTTCACAGGGGTCATCTAAGACCATCAGAAATATCATATTTATATTACGATTCGTAACACTAGCAAAGTCACAGTTATTAAGTAGCAAGGAAAATAATTTTATGGTTGGGAGTCAGCACAACATGAGGAACTGTATAAAATGGTGGCAGCATTAGGAAGGCTGAGACACTGCATTAGAGGCTGCTTCTTTAAGATTCTGGCATATACTGAAGACCAGCTGAGATGTTCAGCCTCAGGGAATAAACATCTGGATTTTTGGACCTTCTGTTCATAGGCAGCCATTGTTGGACTACAGCCTGTAAGTCATTCTAAGAAATCCCATATATATGTTTCTATATACATATGTATTCATCTATATGTAATATATACTCATTTAAGTCTATTTTCTGTTACTCTAGCGAGCCGAGATTAATACAGTCCCCTCCTCTGGTCTTGAATAAAAAGGCAACCCTCCAGCCTTTACCACGTGAGAACTGGGATCACAGTTACAGGCTCCCACGCCCAACTTCATCTTCACTTATTTCACTGATTCTTTCTTTAACTGTCAAATCTACCCATTTAGTTTTTCATTGTGATTATATAATCTCTAAGCTTTCATTCTGTCTTCATTTATTATTATTATTATATTTCTCTGTCTTCATTTACAATCTTTCAGTTCTTAGCACATATGTTGTAGTCAAACCAGAAGTTTTTGTAGTTTTCTTCTCTTTATTCTCACTTAGGGAGTCTTCGTTTATTTGTTTGTTTGTTTTTTGCATATGATAGCTGTGGAAAGCTAAAGAAAAATACACTCTTCTTGCTACTAAAGACTTACCTGAAGCTGCTTGCTGGTGGCTCCTTGGAGATGGTGCATAGAGCTGGCTCCCTCTGTAACTACTTGCAGGTACCTCTTCTGCTTTATAGACACCCCAAACCTGTCTCAGCCTGAGAATATTTTGTCCAATTGGTGATGTGCTGTCAGGGTGAAAATCTGTGTGAGCACCGGTCTACAGAAGTGAAGGGACCTGGATAGCAAGGTCCCTTCCCACTTGACACCACGAAGCAGTTCAGATGAATTGTCCTGCAGTCCTCCGAGGAGATTTCGTTCCTCTGAACTTTCTGCTCCCTCCTCTGGGATGCTAGCATACTGCATTCCTTGGAGGACCCCTGTGCTCTACAGCTCCTCTGGTGCTGGTGCTGGAGGCCATGTTCATGGAAGCTCAGCTTCATCCTAAATACCCTTGCTTCCATCCACTGTTCACAGTGACCTTGACAGGCTAACAGTCACTTCCAGACCCTGACCACTGGGTTCCATCCCTTTGCTTCCGCTGGGCTAAGCCAGCATCTCCTTTGCTTTCTCTTCTTTCTGAGTGTGGTTGCAGCTATCTTTCTGCTCCTACCTCTCTGCCTTTCCTCACTGTTGCCATATCTTCCTCCTCACGGTGGACTCTATCCCTCTGAAATGGTCCGTCAGAACAAACCCTTTCCCCCTAAGTTGCTTTTATCAGGGGATTTTGTTATAGCCACAGAAGAGTAACTAAGATAGAATCTTTCTGGTTGGATAATGTGGCACTCAGAGTTATAAACTTTCCTCCTAGGACTGATTTCACTGTGTCCCACAGGTTGGGTATATTCCATTTTCATTTTGATTTAAACAGTGCTTTATTTCTTTGTTATTCCAATGACCTATTCATCATTCAGCAGTGCATAATTTATCTACTGGTTTTTCAAGGCAAGATTTCTCTGTGTAGCTTTTGCTGTCCTGGGACTCACGCTGTAGACCAGGCTGTCCTCAAACTCACAGAGATCTACCTGCTTCTGCCTCCAGAGTGCTGGGACCAAAGGTGTGTGCCACCACACCCCGCTTAGTAGTGTGTTAGCCCCAGGATATTCAGGAGTTTCTCTTGTCTCATTGTGAACAACAGAATATAGGAATTATCCTAGTTTTCCTTTATTTGTTGAGACTTGCTTCATGTTCTAACATATGATCTAAATTAGGGAAAGTTCTGCGGTCTGCTGAAAAAATGCCATATTCTGCAGTGTTTGGGTGGAATGTTCTATAGCTATGTATTAAGTCCATTGACCTATAATGCTACTTAATTCAGACATTGTTCTTTTTCCTGGATGACCTATTGATTGAAAGTGGGGTGTTCAAGTCGCCCTCTTTTACCGTGCTGAAGTTAAGCTGTGGCTTTACCTGATTTGTGAATCAGGCACACCCATGTTTGGGGAGTTTATGTTTAAAATTACAATGTGCTCTTGATGTGTGACTCACCTCTCTCTCTTTTTTTAATCTCTGAAATCCACTTTGTCAAATGCTAGAAGGCAGTGCTTCCTGTGTCCTTCTTTCATTTGCTTGGATACATTTTCCGTCCTTTCACTCTAAGGAGGGGCATGGATGGTTCCTGCCCCTCGTCCAATCTGCTAGTCTGTGTTTTTGATCAGGGAATGGAGACTGTCAGTATTTAGAGTTACTATTGAGAAGTGTGTATTATTTCTTGCCATTTTGTTGATTTTTGTAGTGTTTTGTGTTTTGCTCTTTCTCTCTTGCTTAGTGGCCCCGTAGATAGTTTGCTCTTCTCTTCATTCCAAGGAATCCCTTCGAGTACCTTCTGAAGAGCTGGCTCAGTGGCCATGCATTCCTGAAACCCGGGTTCTTCATGGAAAGCTTTCTTTTCTCCTTCGAGTATAACTTATATGTTATTATTGTTGTTCTTATTTTTACTATTATTATTGAGTCAAAATTTTACCAAGTAGCCGTGGCTGGCCTGGAACTCACTGATATCCCCTTACCTCTGCCTCCTGAGCCCTGCAATCAAAGGTGAGCCACCACGCCTGGCTTATTTATTTATTTTTCATTGAGGTTTTGTTGTTGGTGGCCTGTGAAGCATCATTTACAGGGGTGTTTGCTCCTCACCAGTACCACACCACCTGACTCCATTTTGACCGCGATAGTTCCCCTCTATGTCTCAAAACAATCTTCTGTGGCAAAATTACTGATTAGTCCATCTTATGGTTTGCTTTGGTCATCCCACAAGGAGGAAGGCTCTTCCTGTTTGATTTGATCCCATGGTGTGTGTATGTGTACATAGTGACATTTAAGGAGAGAATGTCAAAAGCCTTTTTTTTTTCTTGGCCAAATTTAAGAGACTGGGAGTTGTAGAGAGTTCTAGAAGGAAGGGCTCTAGGCTGGGTTTGCCTAAAGTCTGTTATGAAAGACTGAAGAATATTGGGTCTCTGTTAAGTGCTCAGTCCCCGAGGCTCAGGGCACATGGCAGAATATCGACAGAAAGGAGGTTAAGCAGGATAAGTGAAGAGTGCTATGAAATGCCGTCTTCAGGACTTGGCATGCCTTTTTTTTTTTTTTTTTTTTTGTAGTAGAATATCAACATACAGTGGCTATACAACTTTCTAAGAGGGTTACTAAGTAGATCATAGACACACAGAGAAGCTGACAGCTAGCACAGCCCCGAGTGTCTGCTTTTGTAGCAGAATCTGGAGTCTTCAAAGTGTTTAGACCTTCTACAATTTTGCCTAAAAGCAGTATCAATGGTTACAAGTAGACATCACCTGCTGCTCACATGCGGTAGGCCTACTTAAACATCAAAAGAATTTCAGCTCAAACAGAAACATAACTGATCAGATTGTGTTTAAAAGCCTGACAAAATTAACAAGAAACACGGAACAGTAAATATTTTTTGGTTTCTCTGTTCTGTGGTCCTCTAAGATATATCTTAGGAAATGCAAAGCTTGAAAAAAAAAAACAGCTGGTGTCATCAAAATTAACAATGTCGATAGGGATAACCCTTTTAGACATGCGTATACACCTAATCATGTCAGATCATGCTGTTAGCTGCACTAGGGTGTGATGCTACTGGGGGGTGGTGTGCTGAAGGATGACATCACCCTCCTAGCCCTCTGCATCTTTTTCACTCTGGTTGTGCCTGAGCTGTGCCCTCCCAAACAACTTGGGAATTGTTTCCCTGGATGTGAGAGCCAGGATAGAGATGGTAGGAAATGAAGATTTTTTTTTTTTCCCTTGGGGAGGTGCCATTCCAGAAGAAACTTTCCCTTCCTTATTTTAAGATAATGAAACTGTTCTGGAAGTCTGCTCAGGGGGTCTAGTCATACAGACACTTTACCCACTAGCTATTTCAACACTGGCCACTTGTTATAACTGATTTTTAGAAAATGCTTATTTTCAGTTACAATGCAATCCAGGAAAGACAAAAGAAATATGTAGGGAGAATTTTGGTTTCTTAAAAAAACTAGTTATGTGAATATGGTTTTGTTTGTTTGCTTGTTTTTCGAGATAGGGTTTCTCTGTATAGTCCTGCCTGTCCTGGAACTCACTCTGTAGACCAGGCTGGCCTGTTTGAGGCCACAGAAATCCACCTGCCTCTGCCTCTCAAGTGCTGGAATTAAAGGCATGTGCCACCACAACCTGCCTAACTTACTCTTCTTTGCTGAACACATCTGCCCTCTTATGTCAGGCCATATGCTATGAATACTTATTATGGTGAAGATCCAAGGATTAATGATAAAGACCAGACGAAAGACAAAAAGCTGGAGAAAAAGGATTTTATTCAAGAATCCCAGAGTAGTAAAAAAAATTGTTAATACTGATCATAATGAGTTTAAACGAAAACAACCTTAACCCTGTTAGGTCTGCTTTGAGTAAGGCAGAGCTTGACTTTCAGTCCTGGTCCTTATTCTCTTTCCATTTTATTTTTATTTATTTGTTTGTTTTTGAGGCAGGGTCTCTCTACATAGCTCTGGCTGTTCTGGAACTCATTATATGTAGACTAGGCTGGCCTGGAACTCATAGAGATCAGCCTGCCTCTGCCTCCAGAGTGCTGGAATTAAAGATCTGCACCACGACTCCTGGCTCCCATGTTGTTCTTTTGAGACAAGATATAGTTCACGATGGGCTGGAACTGGTAGTTATCCTCCTGCCTCAGCAGTCTCCCAAGTAATGGGATTATGTGCATATGCCAGCACATAATATACCTGTATATAAAGATTCTACCCTCAGGGCTGGGGATGTAGCTCACTTTACAGTGGGCTTGCCTAGCATGCATGAGGCCCTGGGACTGATCCACAGCACTGGACAGTCAGGACTGCACACAACTGTAGTCCCAGCTTTTGGAAGGTAGTGTCAGGAAGATCAGAAGGTCAAGGCTTGGGTCACTGCAGAAGGCAGCAGGTCTCACCCTTCCCAACTCTGTGACCCTTTTATACACTTCCTCATGTTCTGGTGACCCCCCAACCATGTAATTAGTTCGTTGCAACTTCATAACTGTAATTTTGCTACTGTTATGAATTGTAGTGTAAACCTCTGATATGCAGGATATCTGTGAAAGGGTCATCCGATCCCCAATGAGGTCTCAATGCACAGGTTGAGAGCTGCTGGCATAGGGGGTTCGAGGCTAGCCTGGGCTTGAGACCTTATTAAAGACAACAACAGACATTAAGAACCCAATACTTTGAGCCGGATGTGGTAGTTCATGCCTGTAATTACAGCCCTGGGGCCGGGGGTTGAAGCAGGAGAACTGCCCTGAGGTCCAGGCCAGCCTGCGCCGCAGAGCGAGACCTTGTCCCCAAGCCACATGTGAGCATGTGTGTGTAATACACTCCCCTCTCCAAGCTCCATCTACTACCCAGAGCCAGGGCATGTCAGGGTAGGAGTTCCCACCCTTCTCTCTCTCTCTTTTCTTCTTCTTCTTTGGATTCAGTTTTATGAAAAAACAAAAAACAAAATTAGCTCAGTAAAATAAATCTTATCAGGTGGTAATATAAGGAATGTTGAGAATTTAAGAATGAGTTTTATTCTGTGACTGTTTCTGTTCCCATTTTATTATCCCTTAGCTTGGGTTTAGGGTTCAGTGATGTCTGAGAGTCTAAATAAAGAGATATGATACGAAGTAGCCAGGCAGTGGTGGCACATGCCCAGGCTAGTCTACAGAATGAATTCCAGGACAGCCAGGGCTACACAGAGGAACCGTGTATCAAAGAAGCTGTTGGAAACAAACAAAATATTCTAAGTACTACTGTTTTGTTTTCAGACACCATTTAATCATAGGGAGAAATGGAATTCAAGGTTTCCAGCCCTAGGAGAACTGGGGTCTTCCCAAAGGCTGAACAGCTACTGTTGTAGGGAGACAGTTGTCTGAGTCCAACCTTCTCAGGGACAACTTGTAAGGAGACAATTGTGAATCCAGCCATTTTAAGGACAACTTCTCCATCTTCCTGACAGGGTCAACTAAGTTCACGTTTTCAGGCCCAGGAACCTACTCCTGTCCTGACTGATGGAAACTCCCTTGCTCAAGCCCTTATGTCAAAATATGGTCGGACAATGCTACAGCCCACCTGTTCCACCTCACTTTCTGGTTTCCTCCTTTAAATATTCAGTACAATGTCCCCTCAAGGTCACAGCTCAACTCCCGAGCCTGTTCTTTGGCCCTGATTGATCCAGTAGTGGCTTGATTACAATACATTTTTGTCACATTTGTTGACCTGGTGTTTGAGTTGTGTTGGATCCAAGTGGACCCCACGACAAAACAAAGACACACCCCAAATTTTAAAGGGACCGTGCTACATGGTACATATTAAACATTATATGTTTAATTAGACATTATATATATGTAAGTACAATAGCTATATAAATTTTTAATAAGCTTAGGAAGTTAGTTTTTTTCCATTAAATCAAGAGAAAAATGGTGTTGGTGAAATCTCCAGTTCATTAAAAGGCCAGAAAGCATCTTTGTGGACTCTTGCCCGCAGAGGTGATTTCTATTTTTATTGCACAAGTACAGAGCGATGCCACACAGGAAGCTCCGCCCCCAGGATACCGTACTTCAAATAGCAACACCATGCGAGGCAAGACTTCTTTTTTCTCATGGTCAGGACACTGACCCAGGAAGAATTCTGTAGGTGGTGTCCTATTGCAAAACACTTCTATAAATTAGTGATTTGTAAGCAGGTCATTCTAAGTTGGTATTTCCTACCCATTAGCTGAAAGGGGCCAGTTAGACTATGGCTAATCAAATAATATTGGCATTTTTGTGAGCATACTGTGAACAGTTCAGGTCGTCTGTGTGTTCACATGTTTGAGTATGTGCATGTATTATGCATGTGTCCGGGGCATCTTCCTCAATTGCTGTCCATCTTAGTTTTCCAGGCAGGTTCTCCCGCTGAACCTGAAGCTAGCCTGTTTGACTAGACTGGCCAGCCAGCTCCAGAGACCTCCTGTCTGGCTCCCCAGCTTCCGATTACATGCCACCACAGCCCTTTTTTAAAAAATGGGTGCTGGGCACCCAATCTAGGTCCTCATGCTACCTTCCCAGTCTGGATCTTTAAATGTGAAAATAAAACACTCCACCAAAAAACAAAACAAAACATCAACCATGGATAAGCGCAGGGCTCACACATCTAGACCTTCATTTCACTCCAACTTGCAGAACTCAGAAAAGCACCCACCCCCACCCAGGACTGCAAAGAACTTGGGAAGCACACCCACCAGTGACTGAATGCTGGCTCTTTGGTGATTGGTGGCGCATTTCCTAAGAGAACCAAGATTTTTTACCCCAATGCTCTTAGCACCAGGATTTCCTCATACCCGTTCTCTCTAAAGAGCTAAGCCCTGCTCCCTAAGCCAAAGACTGCATGTGCTGAGCTAGTATTTATGTATCTAGAAATCCACAAAGGATTTAACTGTGGCCCAGGCTCTGTATGGAAAGTCAGTGTATTTTAAACATCAGTGATTGCTCATCACATTCTACAGCAAGCAGAATGCATGATGCACTATGTATGGATGCACGTACAAGGCTGAGTCTGGAAATTACTCTCCACCCCTTTAACACAGGAGACAGAAAATGTGTGTGGGGTGGCCCCAGATCAGTTATCAGATAAACTAGTCGGCGGGTGGCATGACCACCATCCATCGGTATGGATCGGGTGGGAGAGGCTCTCTCGCAGTGTGTGCTGGAGAAAATCCTGCCCTCTTCCAGCCCAGCCCATGGACAGAAATAGCCTCCCTGGAGGACGCTACTCAAGTGGGTGGGAGACAGAGCAGACACCCACAATCAGCCACACGCTCTTACACAGGGAGTAAAGTCAAGACAATTTTATTTACACTTTAGAAAGCAAACACAAAAAACAGTTAGGGAGCTTGAAGTGTTTTATTTTGTACTCTCTTTTGGTGTAGGTCATCAGTGATTCATCTGCATAAATATTTTTCCTGGTAATAGTGGTGAACCTCCCACTCAGAAACTTTAAAACTTCAAGTATTTAAAATGCACGTGAACCCCCCGAGTTTTATCTAGCGTACCTCCTCACAGTGATTAATTTATTATCTAGACATCCTCACAGTGATTAGTCAGCTGACACAGAAGGTGAATTTGTTGTAAGGGAAAGTTCAAAATCTTAACTAATTAAGCATCTTCCTGATGAAGAACCATTTTTAACAGTGCTGTATTTTTCTTTTTCATGAGAGATAAAATACGTGTGTGGAGGGAGGGGTGCAAAAACCTTTACCATTCAGGCTAAGCACAAAATGTCACCAAAGAATAAATACCTACGGCATAGCTGCCACACTGCCGTTCCCTCACCCGCTGACGGGCTCTCCAGGGTCCCCGCATCTTCACCTGCCTCCACCGTGAGGTCTGTGGCTCTGTCCGGTAGAGCCACCGCTGGAGGGAGACGGCTCTTTGACGATCTGTCCTGCAGCCTGCACATGCAATTCCAGAAACTCAACTGACACTAGAAAGATTCCCTCTAAATCTTTTTTTAGTACAGTTTGGCAAATATCCCAAAATGAAATTCAACTCTAAGTTAAAAGTATCAAACAGAGATAGAGCTAAGTGCCTCTGTGACTCTGGGCTGCTTGGAGAGCTTAGGAATGGAAACCCAATTGTCCCCCACGGAAGGGCTGCAAACACCTGTTGCTTTATCTCGGCAGATGAAGGAGCCCAAGAGCTAGCGCTGCTGGGAGCATCTTTAAAAGCCAACAACCCTGCCCCATCTCAACCTCAGACACGCTCGTGTCACCCCCGCTATATCCCACAGCGACAAGAACAGCAAACATCAAACCAGACGCCTGATCTGGCTTGTTCAATGTTTCCCTCCAGGAACTCCAGCGCTGTCAGGCGTTTTCTCTCCCCACCTGCTGATTTGAAATGCATTTTGGTTTTTGGTTTCTAAGGGGGAAAAGAGAAGGTTTATAAAGCTGTCTGGGGGAGACTAAGGCTAGATGGCCAAGTCACCCGGTCTGGCACGCCCGCTGCTGGACTTGCTGGACCTTCCTGGGTCTGGGAGGACCAAAGGTGGAGAGTGCATCTCCACTGTGGTGGCCTGCTCCCCCTCCTCTGGCGTCACCACCAAAGCACTCTCCTCCAAGCTGCTGCCGCTGCTGTCCGTGAGCCCCTTGCGGCCCTCTGGGCTGGACGCTGCCGAAGAGGCCTTGCTGGCTGGAGTCTGCTGCTCTGCCACTTGGCTGGCCCAGTTCTGCTCTGTCATCGGGTGGCCATTGCAGCGCTTGCCAGGGTGGCCTCCGCCTTGTGCATCGTTCAGGGTTACCACTGTGAAGTCTGCTGGTGGTAGCGGGGTCCCAGGAAACCCTGCGGCCCTCGCCTGTGCTGCGGGACAGGCAGGGTGTGTGTAACAAGGTGGGAACCCAATGGAGACGCTGGGTTGGCCTGAGCTGGTGGCCGGGGGTAGGAGGTCGAAGGGCTTGTGCCTGGCTTCTGAGGCATCTGGGCTGAAGTGGTTGGTAACTCCCTGCTTGAGCTTCTTCCAGCCCAGGTGGTAAATCTCCAGCATGTTGAGCACCAGTGACGCACAGGCCACGGCCAGCATGAAGATGACGAAGATGGTCTTCTCCGTGGGCCTGGAGATGAAGCAGTCCACTGTGTTGGGGCAGGGCCAGCGGTCGCAGCGGTAAAGCGGCTGCAGCTGGAAGCCGTACAGAAAGTACTGGCCCGCGATGAAGCCCACCTCGAAGAGCGTCTTGAAGATGATGTTGAAGACGTAGGTCCGCAGCAGCGCGCCCGCGATGCGCACCTTGCCGCGTTCGTCCCGCGGCGGCGGGTCCCGGGGGCTCGCTGTGCGCATGGGCTCGCGGCCGCGGCCGTGCTGGGGGTTGTCTCTCCTCAGCACCTCCTCCTCCCGCTCTCTCTTCTTCTCCTCCATGCGCACGATGTGCAGCACGTGGCCCAGGTAGATGAGCGTGGGCGTGGACACGAAGATGATCTGCAACGCCCAGAAGCGGATGTGCGAGATGGGGAAGGCGCGGTCGTAGCAGACGTTCTCGCAGCCGGGCTGCTGCGTGTTGCAGGTGAAGTCCGACTGCTCGTCGCCCCAGACCTCCTCGGCCGCCGCCCCCAGCACCAGGATGCGGAAGATGAACAGCACGGTCAGCCACACCTTGCCGATGACCGTGGAGTGCTCCTGCGCGTTCTCCAGCAGCCTCCCCAGGAAGCTCCAGTCACCCATCGCTCCTGACAGCGAACCTGCGAGGGGAACGTGGCTGTTACTACCGGGGACAGCAGGACGGCCGCAGCCGCCCCCACCACCCTCAGCAAGCGGAGGCTGGGCTCGTAACCCCAGAACCGGGGAGCCTGGGCTCCACAGTAGCAGCTTGTCTCACCGCCACCACCGTTAGCTGGGCGCTAACAACCTGCGTTACATCTGGGGAAGAGAAGAACCAGCTCTTGAAAGTTGCCCTTTGACCCCTACACGCTGGCCATGGCACACGGGCACCTGCGCTCCCACATGCCATACACACAGTAACAGTGATAAACAAAGTGATTTTAAAACTATGGGGTGGCTGTAATTGTCCTGTATTTGCATCTTGTTGTAATTACCTCCTACCCAATACAGTGTGGCCAGGACTTCCATAGCGGTAACATTGTATTCGGCGTTTTAGACCATCCCGAGATGACCTACAGTATTCAGAGGGATGCGAAAGGTTCCGGGCAAAGTACTTTGCCGTTTTGTAGAAGGGACCTGAACATCGGTGTATTCTGGAATCTGTGGCTGTCCCGGCGCCAGCGCCCACAGAGGGACAACTGTGTCTATCCCCCCATTCTCTTGCCGCCGTCTGCGGAACAGTGTGGCTCGCTGACAGCGCTCAGGCTCAGCAGCCGTCAACTGCTGGCAGAAGTGACCTAACCACTCCTCCCCTTCATTTCAGGGATGGAGAAGCTGAGGCAGAGGAAAGAGGAATGAGTCCCCCGCCTCTAACTCCGTGTCCCCTTCTCTCCAGAACGCCTCTGCATACAGCTGGGGCAGCTGGCTCAACTCCTCACTTCTGACCTCTGACCTCTGGAATTAGAGAACATTTGCCAAACTGCTGCCTTTCTTGGGCACCGTCTAAACACTCACCTTGCTGGTCTACCACCTCACCCATTATTCACTTTCTTTTTCTTCATATGCTAAATAAAAGACTTTCTTTGACTACTATAGAATTACAATATTTTAATTATGGTAAAGTCATTCATACCAGAAATAGATGGCAGCTTTAAGAAAATACATCCGGTGCTACTCAGGAGGCAGGGGGGCTGAAGTTCAGTCGCCTGGGGCGCCACTCAGGAGGCAGGGGGACTGAAGTTCAGTGGCCTGGATTACTCAACCAACTCCACTCCAGCCAGAGCTACAAACCAACACCTGTCTCAAAATGAACAAACAATTCTACTTGATAATATTGTTTGCCCAAAGCTCTCACTAAACTTTTTTTTTTTTGTCCAATGGAGAATTAAGAGGCTTAGAGAAGGCTGTGTTGGAAACACCTTCACAGAAGCTTTTGTAGCCTCACTAGGAGGGTTAGGAGTTCCAGATCTATCACCCTTGGTTACACAGTAAGTCTGAGACCAGCATGAGATACATGGGGACTTACGTAAAAACCTAAAACAGATACAAACAAGTACAGGAAAGATACGTCCTGAGCAGCGGTGACTGGCTCCCAGCTTGTCCATGAGGGGCTTAGTAGTGTGGGGACTGCATAAACCCATCACGCCACCCCACCCCCACTTCAAACCATCACTAGATAATTTATACTTGGTGCCACATAATGACATGTCAATAGCTGGTGTGGGGCTGGAGAGATGGCGCGGTGGTTAAGAGCATGGCTGCTCTTCCAGAAGACCTGGGTTCAACTCCAGAACCCACATGGCAGCTCACAGCTGTCTGTATCTCCAGTTTTCTGGGGATCTGACAGCCTCATATGGACACACATGCAGGCAAAACACCCATTCACATAAAATAAAAATAAATTAAAAAATAGTTGGTTTGATGATTAATCTTTACTGTCTAGATTAAGAACCCCCTAAGAGATGGATGAGCTCTGTCTCTGGGTGTGTCCAGAGAAGGCGGACTGAGAGAGGACACCCCTCTGTATGAGCCCAACAGCGTCCAAATGCGGACTGGACAGGGAGACATGAAGAGCAGGAGGCAGCAGAACGAGGGTTATAACGTGAGTTGCTTGCTCTTTCTTGCCCCTCCCCCACAGTGGAATGGACCTTCTGAGACCCTGAGCTAAATAGCCATCCCTCCTTTAAGCTGTCTTCCTGTTTTCACAGTGAGGAGGAAGATGGCTAACACAGCCATGCTACATTGTTTGGGGGAAAACAGACCCCGTGGTTGGGTCGGTCTGCTGAGAGTTGGGGCTGTGCTCATATCTAACTAAGTCCCTCAAGGCCACCGTGAAAAAGGACACAAGTGATGAAGGATCACTCTTTCTCACCATTTCAATATCTAACAGACCACCTAAAATCACCTCACCTACCATGTGTGCGGTCTCTCCAGTCCCCATAGAAGCCCAAACTGGGTATCTGGGCAACACTGGATGGGGCAGCCATAGGCAAAGGCTCACCGGGACCAGAGCATCACTGGGTGCTCAAGAAGTGTCCAGGGCCGGGCCTGGGGGTGCACACCTTTAATCCTAGCACTCGGGAAGGCAGAGGCAGGAGGATCTCTGTGAGTTTGAGGCCAGCCTGATCTACAAAGCGAATCCAGGACAGCCAAGGCTACACAGAGAAACCCTATGTCAGAAAAAAAAGTGTCCAGAGTTGGCTAACCAGTTTCCTCATTAGGATCAAGCCTCTAGTCCAACAGAGCAAGCCCTGAGCAAGCAGTCACTCAATAGCATTATCGGGCACACAGCCTGTATCCAGTGCTGTGCTGGGTGTCTCGGAATCATACACGCAGCTGAAGTGCATGTATGAAGACAGTATTAGCCAAAGACAAGGGTGAGAGGGGCTCCGGATCTGGGGAGGCGTGTGGAGGGCTGGGACAGGGCTCGTGAAGACCCCTGGTGGGGTTCTGTCTGTGTGCAGACGGCACCCTCAGCAGGGTCTGCAGGCACAGGGCTTTCTTCCTGTTAGCCTGGCCACTGAGACTGTGGAGCAGCTGGGGAGAATCCTCTAGGCGTGTTTGTGAGGGAGTTTCTAGATTAGAGGCGGGGTGAGAGGGACGCCCCTCCTCATGCAGGCAGCTGGTTTCCTGGGCTGAGTGTGGGTGATACAGGACCAGCTCAAGCTCCTGCTGCCATGGCTTGTTATCATGACGGGCTGGCTACACGGACCTTCAAATTAGGAACCACCACAACACCACTCTGTCCTTGAGTTGCTTTGGTCAGGATTTTGTGGCAGCAATGGGAAGAAGTAGAACAGAAGCAGTCTTGTGCTGAAAGAATATGCTCCCGTCTCCAGCAGAACCTGGAAAATGCTTCACTCGGAATTTGAGGATGTTAAGTGAGGCTCAGTCACTACAGGGCCTCGAAAGCCCAGGGACCCGAGTTCAGATCCCCAGAACCTATGTAACAGGGCAGGCTTGGTCGCACACTCCTGGAAGGCCAGTGCTGGGCCGGGATGAAGGTGCATAGATCTCTGGAGTTCCTGGCAAGGCAGCCCAGCCAATTGGAGAGCTTTGGGTTCAGTTAAGAGACCCGGTGTGAAAAGATACACACACACACGCATACACACACACACAGGCACACACACACAATACTAATCTTTTTAATTAAAAAAGATATTTGAACTGGATAGTTTACTCAGTGGTTAAGAACCTAAGTTTGACTCCAAGCACACACATGGCAAATCCATGACTTCAGTCCAGGGGATCCTACGCCCCTTCTGAGCATGTAGGTGCCAGGCACTGACATGCTACATAGATATGCGTGCAGACAAAACACTTGTGCACATAAAATAATAAAATGAACAAATCTAAGACTTTAAAAAAATTATTTATTTGGGTGGAAGTCAGAAAAGAATTCACAGGAGTTGGGTCTCTCCGTCCACCCTGTTGGTCATGGGATGAAACTCAGGTAGTCCAGCTTGGCAGCAGGCCCCTTTACCCTGTTAGCCAGCTTTCAACATTTTTTAAAGATGTATTTTATCTTATTTTATGTGTATCAAAGTTTGGCCTGCATGTCTGTGTACCACACACATGCCCGGTGCCCTCAGAGGTCAGGAGAGGCTGTCAGATCCTCCGGACCTGCCGTTACAGGTGGCTGTGGGGCACCATGTGGGTGCTGGGAACTGAGCCCAGTCCTGTGCAAGAGCAGCAAACGCTCTCGGTAGCTGATCCATCTGTCCAGCCCTCCATCCTACAGCCCCACTGCCCATCTTTATGAATAGGCTTGGGATTAAATAAAAGTTCACTTACCAGCCGTCAAAAGAAGCAGCGAAATACTAACCTCACGCCGACATCCAATGTCCTTCTAGTGGGGCTAAGATTGAGAATGAAGTCTCACTCTTCCTAAGACCCGCATTTCCCCTTGTGACGTGCACTGCTCTGCATGTTCTTAGATGGTGAAACATTACACTTCAAAGACGTAAATTACTGTCCACGAAGCAGCCCATCCCCTTCCTGATGGATGTCAGGAAGCGGAGCTGGCTCCATCTCTAGTCTCTTCCAGTCAGCCCCAAGTCTTCCCATCCCCTGGAGCTGTCCCTAAAAGGAGGGGTACTTAGCCACCCGAGACTCTCAGGAAGGCCCCTTGCTGGGATTTCAATAGGTTCACATGTTAAGAGGTGTGTTCCCAGGAGCAGTTCTATCAGGAGGCTGTGGGGCCTTTAACAGGTGGAGCCTAATTCAAGTCCTTAGGTCATTGGGGTACAAGCACACTAGTACCCACACATCCTTGTACCTCCACCATGACTACAGCAGGGAGAGGGACAGGGCAGGGGGCAGAAGGTGGGTGCTCCACTGAGCTGAACCCGGGCCAATGCCTGCCACTGAGCCTCTCACACTGCCAGCTGCAAAGGCTCTTCACAAGCGCTTTGTGCCAGGCCTGTGTTGCAAGGAGGAAAGATTCACAGTTCTGATTGGTGTCTCAGCCCTTCTCCCGCCCTGTCTTCCGTCTGCTCAGACTCTGACATAGTATGCATGAGTAGCACTGAACAGACAAAGTCATGCTGTGGGTCTCCCCACTGGGGCACACTGAATTCCTGTAATCCGTGCAGCTGAAGACAGGCCTCTGTGCGCATGTTCCCCAGGGCCCAGCGTGTGGACCTGTCCATACCTCTTACCCTCCTGTCCTAGGACAGCACAGCCTCCCATCTCAAGACTTCCAGAGCCGGCACATACTCCTTCCCTCGAGACAGCTAGGGTAGAACTGGGGCAAGCAGTTCTAGAGGCAGCCAAGGAGAGGCTGGTGCACACGTTTAAACGTCTGTCCAGACGCCCACATCCCAGAAGCCCTCTCTCTTCTGCTAGCAGACGCTGACAAGATGTGTTGCACCCACAGGCCTGGGGTCTCCTCACATAAGGCTGACGGTGCACAGGGAAGGAAGGGACTTTCCTACTTGGAGTAGACTGGACGCTGCTGCCGGCATTTCCCCGCAGGCTAGGGAACGGGCCCCTCTGTGTGATCTGACCTCGCAGTAAGGAGCTGCCCCACCCCAGAGGCCCATCACATGCACCTGTCGAGAAGCATGAATAGCCCAATAACTGTCTTCCACTGGGAGTCAGTGGGGGACAGCCATGGCGGCAGGGTGGGGGGAGGGAGCTGGCTGCCCTCCGTCACTGTGCTGGCTGGGTCCTCACCAGAAGAGCCATCAGCTCCGGGTGCTTGCAACATGCTCCTGTGCAACCTGCAAGAATGGTGACATGCCACTGCCGAGTGCCCTGCGCTGGCAGCGGCCCAAAGCTCAGCAAGTCCCACAGGGAGGCCAGTTCTCAAAACGCCTGCTTGTGCGGCGGGGAATCTTGACGGAAAAGAACTCAGTACTGAGTGAGAGACAGTGACACAGTACCGCTGTCAGCAAGTGAAGTCCTCAGAGATCTGGATGAGTGCTGTATGGTGCTCGTGGGAGGGGACAGCTGGGAAGAGATGCCCGCTAATAGATGCCAGATAAACAAACTGAAGGGGCCTGGTGGTTGCCGTGGCTGACACGGTGGTCTGGCCAACCCAGCACCTATTCTTAAGTCTCTGGCCTGCGTGTGATGAGGCTGCTCTTCTCCGTCCCTTCCAGCCAGAGAGGACTAAAATCTGTGCGTAGAGTTGAAGAATTCTTCTGGGAAACTTTGTGTTTTCTATTCCTTTTTTTTAAAATTTAATTTATTTTACATTGTGCAGTATGTGTGTGCTATGTGGGTGTGTGCATGCACCCAGAGAGTACAGAAGAAGGTATGTGGATCCCCTGGAGCTTGAGCTATAGGCTTCTGTGAGCCACCATCCCCAGGCGGGTTCTGGGAACTGACCTCGGGACCCTGAAAGCACAGCAGCCTTCTTAACTGCTGGGTGACGCTCCACCAGGCTGGCTTTCTAAGAATGTTCCGTGCACTGACGGTCCTCCTTCCCACGATGCCTGGAGCGGGCAGCCACACTGTGAGCATGAACCATCGAGCCTGAGGGCAGAGTCAGGAGAGTCCCACAGCCATCTGCCGCCACGCTGTGGGGCTGCGGAGTCAACCTCGACAGTTGCTTCTGGGTTTTTACAAGCAGAGGAAAACCCAGCACTGGTTCAAGTTAGATTTTTCTTATTTGTAGACAATAAGGAAGAAAACAAAATCCTATCTGATATACTGTCTTTGATTCCTAACAGGGTTAAGGCCAAGCATAAATGAAAAGTTAGGGTTCATTCCTAATTCATGAAAAATAAATTTAATGTGATTCCCTTGCTACTGAAATGCACAATGATATTAATGAGATATAACTTAAGCCTACTAATGGCACGGGGACGCTATGCTGTAATGATAAATGACCAACAGGGGCCTGATGCTCTGCCACACACATGCGTACACGCACACTGAGAAGGGAGGACGACAGTGAAGGAGCTACAGGGTCCTACACTAAGGTGCTGCTGCTTTTTCTTTCAGGTGCTTGCGCATTATCCATAACAGTGAGTGCCATTTGTAACACAAAATCTACAGCCATTGCCAAATGTGATGGCACAGGCCAGGAACCCTAGTACCCAGCAGACTGAGGCCAGTCTGGGTACACAGAGAGACTTGGTCTCACAACATGAGGAAGACCTGGCGTGACAGCTCTAGCTCAGTTGGTAAGGGCTTGCCTTGCAAACCCGAGGACCTGAGTTCAAGCCCCAGAACCCATGGGGATGGCAGGTGTAATGCCAATGTCCATGCTTGAAACCCCAGCACTGGGCAGGCAAAGCCAGGAAGACGCCTGGGGCTCACGGCCAGCCAGCCTAGCCTAACCAGTGAGCTGCAAGCTAATGAGGAAGCAAGCCTCAAAGCAGACGTCATTTCCAAGGATGACACCAGGGTTACCTTTTGGCTCTACATGCTACAGATCATCTTGGGCCACCTACACACAAGAACACGTGCACATGAGCAACCACAACTGTATACACATGAACATGCACATGTGTACATACATGCATACATGTATAAAAACAAAAACAGCCAAGCTGGACAGAATGGCTCTCACCCGTTAATCCCAGCACTCAGGAGGCTGGTATAGGAGGCTAGCCTGAGCTACATAGTAATGTCCAGGCCAGCCAGGACCAGAGGGAGACCCTGTCTTAAAACGTCAAGACATAGAAACACGCAGAAGGCTTGTAGCGATGCCTCTTGTTTTCTTACGTTCCAGTTTTTGAAACAAGCCAGTGGCTTCTCCTCTACTGTATCTGTAACAAGCAGATGAGAGACAGTGGCCTCTGCACAGCCGAGGTTGGGAGCTGGAGTTCTGGAGGCCCACCACCAGTCCTGAGAGGTGTGGGTGATGGTCCTGGCATCCCTGCGCCAGGGGACAATTCTAGGGAGAGCAGTTTCTCAGCTACTCCGATGCTCAAGGGCAAGGTATGTCCCAGCCACTCCCTCCATGGGCCTCCATCCAGCCCTCCTTGGGGAGGGTCTGGTTTTGTTTGGCAAAATGCATGTGTGATGGAAAACTTAACCAGAGGCCTCCTTCCCTCTCTCCTTCCCCATCCGGAAGCATCTTATTCATACTCCTT
Organism: Pachyuromys duprasi; assembly: GCA_028658305.1. Taxonomy (NCBI): domain Eukaryota; kingdom Metazoa; phylum Chordata; class Mammalia; order Rodentia; family Muridae; genus Pachyuromys; species Pachyuromys duprasi. The sequence continues at coordinate 6,698,914 of CM053745.1, read as the reverse complement.
TTTAACTGTGCCCATCGCGTCAGCTAGAAAGCAGAGTCCTCGGGGATGGGTAGGCTGACCTGACAGCTGGACAGGACGAGGTCCATCGGGCAAATGGGTCCTGCTGAGAAGAGGATGCCGTGTGTCCTGTGGCCTGCCCCTCACCCCCAAGTTGTGTTGGGAGGTGTTGGGAGCACAAAGAGGGGATTCTCTGGATGGCCCTCCCATAATGTGGGCAGGTCCCTGGAGGGGACTGTGGGATCCCAGCCTCTAGGGCTTCCTCTCTGCAGCTCAGCTGACATCCGCGCCACACCCTGTGAGCGGTGTGCCCGCTTCACTGATTCGAACTCTGCGAGGCGCCTACAGTTTAACGACAGGATACTGTCTCGGGCATTATAACAGCACCTTAAGCAGTCACGTGCTACATAGCAACACTGTGGTGACTGACAGCCTGCAGGACCACAGAGTCCGCTAAGACTGCATCTCCTGGGGATGACACGCTCGCTTCAGTTTGTATGCATAGCTCTGTAGTCACATTAGGACAAGATCAACCGGCGGCAGTGGTCAGAATGCACTCCTGAGGGACACAGGTGGAACCAACTGATCCACTGCCTGGATGTGGTAGTTATCTCTGCCAAATGGCACCGGATGGACTCAGTACATCTTAATTGAAAACAAACCAAAACAAAACAAAAACCCGAAGGCCAGGCGTGGTGGCACATGGAGGTTGAGTGCCAACCTGGGCTACTTAGTGAGTCTACGGCTAGCCTGAGGAACCCAAACAATAGCCCTTATTCCTTACACCACTGAGCAACAGACAGGTCTTAGGTTTCCAAGTCTTTTGGTGGCTTTCACGCCGCTCGGCAGCTCCATTTCTTTTCAGTTCTGTGGTTTTTCACTCTGGCCTTTCGGATGTGTTGGTTTTCAGATCAAATGGTGGTTATATTCTACAGTGGGCAGCCTGAGGTTCACTCCTGAACCACAAGTTTGTCAGACATTTAAATTCAAGACGCTGAGCAGGAGGATCTGAAGTTAAAAAAAAAAATAGAGAAAGACAAAAAGAAATACAGAAAGAAAATAAAGTTTTTTAAAAATTTAATTTTATGCGTATGAGTGTTTTGTTTGCATCCCTGGCTAGTTTTATGTCAGCTTGACAAAAGCTAGAGTCGTCTGAAAGGAGGGAACCTCAACTGAGGAAATGCCTCTATAGAATCAGGCTGTAGAATCAAGCCTGCAGAGCATTTTCTTAACTAGTGATTGATGGGGGAGGGCCCAGCCCATTGTGAGTGGTTCCGTCCCTGGCCTGGTGGCCCTGGTTTCTATAGGAAAGCAGGCTGAGCAAGTCTTGAGGGGCAAGTCAGTAAGCAGCACCCCTCCATGGCTTCTGCATCAGCTTCTGCCTCCAGGTTCCTGTCCTGACTTCCTCTTTCCTCCCCAAGTTGCTTTTGGTCATGGTGTTTCATCATAATAGAAACCCTGACTACTACAGTCTGTATTTCTTAGTTACATGCCTGGGGCCTGAAGAGGCCGGAAGAGGGCATCAGAGCCCCTGGAGCTGGAGTTACAGATGGTTGTGAGCCACTATGTGGTTGGTGGGGATTGAACCCTGGTCCTCTGCTCTTAACTGCTGAGCCATCTCTCCAGCTCCTTTGCTTTGTTTTTGTTGTTGTTGGTTTGCACTTTGTTTTGTTTCATTGTTTTTCTGTAAACTATGCTGACAAGCAACTAATGGCAATCTGCCTACTTCAGCTTCCCCAGGGCTGAGACCACAGGAGCAAGCCACCATACTCAACTATAATAAAATCGGCTTGTAGAGATGGAGAGATTCAGAGTGACATGGCGGGGGTGGGGAATTTCAAAGAAATGGGTCATTAACAGGGAAAGGTGTGGGGAACAGCAGGATTAGAGCTGGGGTTTGGAGTCCGGCCTCTTGATGTAAGAAAGCGAAGCCACAGATGTGGACCGAGTGTGACCTGGCATGACGATGCAAGACTTGGGGTTAGAAAGCGGTGACTTTCACACCTGTTCGTGTGCGAGAGCCTGTCTGTGGCCCCGCTCTGCACATGGAAGACTTTACACAGAGCTGGGTGTAAGTGAAGCAAGGGCCATTGGGCAGTTCTGAGAGGAGAGAAATATGTGGGAAATGTTGTTCACGAAAGAAGGGCTCCCTGGAAAGCTGGCCAGACACAGTGGCAATCAGACGGGTGGAATGGGCCAGCTGTGGAGGGGACTTCCACAACAGGACAAAGGGACAAAACAGACAGAAAAGGACCAGAAAGGGACAAACAGAGCAAGGTGTGGTCAAGCCCTGCATATGGGGAGATTACAGGGCCTTACGAAGAGAGGGATGAGATGCTGAACAAGAGGCTGCAAGGGAAATGAAGGCGCTGGCTCGCTGACGGCAGAAGAGGCATGAGGCGACTGGCAAGAGGAAGCTGTGACCCCCTAACTCTTTAGAGACATGGATTCTAGTGAGAGGGTATTGCACCCACCCACTGAGCACATTTCCAGTGCAGCCATGTGCCGTGTCACATTCCAGGTGGCACGGACTGAAGGCTAGGGGCACTGTGGAACTACTGCAGTGTCCAGTGTGTGTGTGTCCAGTGTGTATGTTCAGTGTGTGTGTGTCCAGTGTATATATGTCCAGTATGAGTATGGATATGTTCAGTGTGCATGTCCAGTGTATATTTCCAGTGTGTGTTTGTGTCCGCTGTGTGTATGTCCAGGGTGTACACATGTCAATGTCAGAACCAAGCAAGGACATTGAAGGAATGAAGTCCTTACAGTGATGCCCTTCGAAGCACCTGTGACCTGTGCATGTGAAGGTGGTAATTGACTGGGTGAGGTAGGGAAGGCACTAAGATGGACTGGAGATGGAAACCAGAAGGGCTGGGTGCTGTGGACCCCAGAGTGAGGGTCTCCGGAAAAGTCACTGCATTTGGATTCTAAGTTCTTGGAATCTGAGAAACAGTTTTCATTCCTTCTTATGTTGTTTCTTGTCATTTCCCTTCAGTTTTGTAGGAAAGTTACTTCATAATCTTCTTTCCTTTTTCTTCTTTCCTCTTTCTTTTTGGTTTTTTGAGACACGGTTTCTCTGTATAGCCCTGGTTGTCCTGAAACTCTAGGCTGGCCTCGAATTCAGAGATCTGCCTGCCTCTGCTGGGCTTAAAGGCGTGCACCACTGCCAGGCTTCTTTCTTCCCCAAGGACAAGGCCTTACTTACTTTGTAGCCCAGGCTAACCTCGAACTCATAATTCTCTGGCCTCAGCCTCCTGGGAATGTAGTAGCTTCGAAGGAGTGCTCAGGCATGTCCTGCAGTGTCTAAAGTCAGAATGGGGCTAGGAGGTGGCACAGGAACCTGGGAGGGGCTTGAGGGCAAGGGACACTGAGGACACAACAGGGCTGAGGGCCAGCAGAGGGCTTTGATGAGCAGTGTGCCAACATGAATTGAGTGTTCAACACAGATGAAACAAAGGAGGCCACCAACAGTCCTCAAATGACAAGTCTAACAGGAAGGTAGGAACAGAGGGTCTAATCAAGAGGTTACAAGGCAGTGAAAAATGGGGCATGTCAGAAAGAGCACTTGCTTAGTAAACCCATAATTAAAGGGGGAGTCACTCCAAGCAGACAGGGCCTAGGCCCCACCAGAGTTGTTTCCAAGCCATGGAAGCCATGGATATAGGACGTCAGAGGGTGAAGTCAATAGAACACAGAGGATGAAGACACAGGCAGCCTTCTTCCCTAACGGCAGTGGGGAGGGCAGGGGTGGGAAGAAACCTTCCCTGACAATGCTCTTGTCAGTGAGGTCAGGAAGGAGGCCGTCTCAGGGAAGGTCTCAGTTCCCAAGAAAATGAGTTTGCTGAGAAGGCACAGGGAGGAAGCAAGATCCCGCCTGCTTCCCTTCACAGCCAGAGCAGCAGCCACAGGCAGCCCGCAGCCCAGGAGCAGGGCCCACAGCCCAGGAGAAGGCCCCGCAGCCCAGGAGAAGGCCCCGCAGCCCAGGAGCAGGCCCCGCTGCCGGCTGCTCTGCTCAGGACCTCTCAGGGCTCTGCCTGTCCCTGTGACACGAGTCAAGTCAAACTGCCAGAAACAGAAGTTGGGTGTAGGGGTCCACACGGCCAGAGGGCAAAGGGAGACACATAAGACAGGGGCATGAGTGTAGAAACCAAACGGAAGACCTCAACTGCAGGGTGGGGCGCTCCAGGAAGTGAGGGATTATCCCTACCAGGCAGAAGGACGGGAAGGGCGAAGGGCGGCGCACAGCAAGCGAGTGGGAGCCAGGCTGCAGCGGGAGGGACAGGTACCTGATTCTTTCATGGGGAACACCTTTGAGGGGTTGATCAGAGTGACATGATTTGTCCAGAACATTCCTGGGACAGCCCCTGTCTCTGCGTCCTGAGTGTCCTAGAGGGAGCACAGAACCCTAGAGGGCCTCCATCGAGGACCCCCTTGCTGCCATCTAGAGAGGCCACTCCCAACAGGACAGGTGGTGAGACAGCTGGGCCTGCATGAGACACCCGGAGGGCTGGAGAGGATCAGACAGGGGCCGGGAGGAGAACGGAGCTCCCGACTCCCACCACAGGAACAAACAGGCTCGTTCTCAAGGTGGGGCATGTGAGGAGGTCAAGCAGGGGAGGCCCTGGCAATGGGGGGTTCTATTTGGGACACAGTGAAGTTTCAAACGCCTGAGGTGGGCAAGTGTCCAAGCCTGAGGTCCCATCTGGGGGCTGTCCCCAGGCAGAAGGTATTTAAAGCCTTCAAGCTGGGTGTGGTGGCACCCTTGCGTAATCCCAGCACTCGAGAGACTAAAGGAGATTTAAAGTTACACACCACCCTGAGATATATGGGGAGACGCTAACTTAAAAAAAAAAAATCAAAGTAAGACTGACTGAGTGAATGAAAACTTCAGAGTACATGGAGATCATCCAGGGGCAAGAGAAGGAAGGTGACTAGATCTGAGCCTGGAGCACACTGATGTGTACAGAGCGAGAGCAGGGGACCTGCTTTATTATTATTATTATTTTTAATTTTACAACAGGGTTTCTTTGTGTAGCTTTGGCTATCACTGGACTCTTTTTGTAGAGCTGGCTGGTCTCGAGCTCACAGAGCTCTACCTGCCTCTGCTTCCCCAAGTGCTGGGATTTCAGGCATGTGCCACTGTGTCCTGCTGCACCTGCTCTTCTTAAAAAATGACTTATTTTATGTGTGTGAGTGTTTCGTATGCATGGATGCACACCAGGCGTGTGCCTGGTGCCCTTGAAGGTCATGAGAGGGGACTGGAGTCACGGGTGGTGGCGAGGCACCCTGTGGGTGTTTGCAGTGAGCCTGCATCCTCTGCAAGAGCACGTGTTCTTAAGAACAGACCCAATGCTCCAGCCTTAGGAAATGCACAGTTTACTGCGACTCCAGGACGGCAGCGGAGTCACAGGAGCAAGCGTGTAGCTTTCTTACTCCCTTTTGCAATAATATTGTAACTGGTTTAATTAGCTAGATGTAATTTAATCTGGGGTGGGGTTAGGGAGTTCTATTTTGTATGAAGTGTGTGTGATGTTCTGGAACACCACTGAGTGCAATTTTAAGGGTCTTGTAAGCCACAGAGTTCTGTATTTGCTTAGTAATGTCTTCCTGGGATTGAAAGAGAGAGGGGCGGTTCAGGAAATAATTTTTGCTGCTCCTAATTGGGACATTCTCCAAGGGACCTGGTGGGCTAAACTTTTCACAGATATGAACCAGTGATAAATGGGCTAATCTGGTGAACGCTTTAGTCACGGGAAATGGAAAGACTTTTCTATTAACTTCTTGTATCCCTTCTTTACTCATCTCAAGCTTTCATTCTTGAGACAATACCGTTGGCTTTCTAGACTCAGAGAAACAGTTTATAAACTGTGTTTATACTATATAGACATCTTTGACATAATTTCCCAAATTAGACACTAGGGCAACCATTTACACTGCACTGATATGGACTGGGTACTAGAAGCCATCCAGGGCTAGTTCAAGGCACATGGGGGTACGTGTGTACAGGGAACGTGGAACGTGGCACACCTCACACGTAGGATTTGAACATCATGTGGTTCAGTAAGGGCATGTGGGTCCTGGAACCATCCCCAGTGAATACACAGGGATGGTCACACCGATATGTGGTCCAGGACTTCCAGCCTTGTTCTCTAATCCTTCTTCTCCTCCTCCTTGTTTTTCTTTTTTGAGACAGGGTTTCTCTTGGCTGCCCTGGACTCGCTTTGTAGACCAGGCTGACTCAAACTCAGAGATCTGCCTGCATCTGCCTGTCTGTGTGCCAGGGTTACAGGCGTGTGCCACCTCGCCTGGCTTGTTCTCTAAATTTGTCTTGACTACTTCTGGCCTTTATTTCTACAATATGAAATTTGACTACAGCATCTCAGTTCCACAAAAATCTCAGCTGCGATTCCAAGCAGAAACACTTTAAACTTATGCTTGAACTGAACTCAGCTCTTCGTCATGCCTTTCCTCTGCAGCTAGCATAGCCTTTCTCCTTGGACACGGAAATTCTCCAAGGACCATCCACAGGCTTTGGATCTTGACCCAGAAGGGCTGACACTTATTTTATTGGGTTTATTTCTAGATGCTTGGAGAAGGGTTCTATATTTTGGTGGTAGGGGTGGTTCTAAATAGTTTTAAAATGTCCTGACTGGTTATCATTAGGACTTGGGGACATGAACTGTGGGTTCGTTTCGGGCAGTGCTGGAGATGCGGCCCAGGGCTTCATGTGTTTAACCCAGCCTGGCTATTCTTGTTATATACTAATCTCGTATCCAACAGTCTGTTAGGAAGTCCTGAACAGAGCAGGAGATCACCCATGGTTTTCTATGTAGTCACACAAACTCAACATATCTGCTCTAAAACACAGATGGTCCTTCTTCCTAATTCTTCCTGCTATTTGATTCCACGTCTAACTCCTAGTTCAGACTCACCCAGAACTTGTGATTCTCCTGCCTCAGCCTTTTCCCCCATCTTTTTAAACCATATAAACATATGAACCATATATAATAGATATAAACCATATATATACCATATATATGAATGTTTTGCCTGCATATATATGTGTGTGTGTGTGTATGTACCAAGGAGGCCAGATGATGAAGATGTAGGACCCCCTGGGCCCGGAGTTACAGATAGATGTTAAGCTGTGGTGTGGGTGTTGGAAGTTGACCCTGGGTCTTCGGGAAGTGCAGCTGAGCCGTCTGTGTAGCTCTGTGCTTCTGGGTGCTGGTGACACACACACCCAGCTCCCTGCTGCTTCTTTCTCATGTTCCAGATCAAGTAAACAAGGAAGCATGGTGACATCTACTCTCATCTCTGAATTCAACTCAATTGCTTCTAACCTGCGGTTGGTGTTAATCTCTTTTGTAGTTTCTGGGACATGGCCTCACACTCACTATGCAGCTGAGGCTGGCTCTGAACCTGTGACCCTCCTGCTTTTGTGTTCTAAGGGCTGGGCGCACAGGTGTCTTTGGTTTCACGATGCGTACGTTTGTGTCAGACTAAGGAAGCTTCTGGTCCCGGCTGACCAGATTCTGTGCGTCCCTTTGTTCCCTGAGTCACCTCTCAGTACTGGATTTGATACTGCATTTTCTTTGAGCCTTCGCTGTGACTGCCGCACTGCCAAGGTGTCCTCATCATGACTTCTAATATTCAAAAACAGTCTATGTTCTATCATTTTATTTTAGATTTGTTTGTTCATATCTTAGATGGACCAATTTTTGTACTATCATTATATTTTGGCATATGAGTTATTAAGCCCGAGAGGTTAAATCCTCTGAGTCATCTCATGTAAAAAGTCTCTTACAGGACTGGGGCTAATGTCTTTTTCTGAGGGACGTGGCTGGAAGAGTGAGTAGAGTCCTGCTTCATTAACAGCTCTTGACGCCTGCAGGTTTGCTGTTTCTTGAGTCAGTTTTGTCTTTCGGAAAAATTTCCACTTCCCACATTTAAAACTTAGTAACAAATTACTTGTAACATTAGCTTATGATTTCTAAACTCTTTGAAAAGCTCTCGTGTTCTTCAGGAAAGGAAAAAAGGTCACTCTCTCTCAGAATCCATGATGTGATGAAATTATAAACAGTTCCTATTACTAGCTCCCTAGCACAGCCTTATCATTCTAATGTCAAAGATTAAAGCTCCAGGAAGACAAGGCTGTCAAGTTATAGTTTTAAAAGTCATGCTACATACAGTTCGTCTCCCCTCACCTCATGGTGGCGTTCATACTCCAGGTCAGAGGTACTGCAGCCAAGCACAGAACCACTGAGCCCCGAGGCCGGAAGCACTGCCAACAGCACCGTCTGTGCTCTCCTCTTGTGTCCTAGGCTCTGGCCATGCGGGCTCTTCCTCATTTACGAAGGCCGGTAGAGTTGATGCTCTTGAGCCGATGCCCCACTAAGCACAGGAATCATGGCATGTTTCCTCTCAGAGGAAACAGTGAATCTGTTTTCTTTTTTGACCTCTTGGAATTTAAAAGCCTATCTTTCAGATTGCTTTCAGTCTTGTCTTATTCTGGGTGTGTGGATGTGTGTCTCGGGGGACAACATTGCAGACAGAACCTCTCACTGCTGCTCAGCTAGGAGGCTAGCCTGGCTGGCCAGCAGGCCTCACGTGTCCTCCCGTCTGTTTCTCCACCAGGATTACAAGTGTGTGACAGCATGCTGGACATTTTTTAAATTAATTTTTTTAGTGTATATCATATGTCCATAAGGGGCAGACACACAGCAGTGCATGCACAGATGCCGGAAAGGATGGTTTGTGTCTTCCTTAGTCATCCTGAGCCTGGAGCAAGCCCCAGGGATTCTCCTGTTCTGTCCCTGACAGAACATGGGCATGCTCACAGCCACACCTGCCTTTTTATGTGGTGCCAGGGACCTGAACTAGGGCTCCTCATGCTTGCATAGCAAGTGCTTTTACCTGCTGAGCCATCTCTCCAAGCTCCTACCTGCCATTTTTCCATAGGGTCTAGGTAGTAAATCCTCATGCTCTGCAAGGGGAGCACTTGGCTGAATGATGCTATTTAGTCTGGCTTTGAACTCCTGTTTGAAGTAATCCTCTACCACAGGCTCTGAGGTAGCTGAGACTGCAGGGACACCACCATACCTGGCTGCAGTGAGAGCTAATTTTAATTTGTAAGAAATGGAAACATGCGCTCATTTAAATATGAAGGTCTTGGGGCTGGAGAGATAGCTAGATAGTTGAAGGCCCTTGTTCCTCCGCGGGGGATGGGGTTTCAAAGGTTCCCAGCACCCACATAGTGGCTCACAAACATCCATAATTCCAATTCCAGGGCATCTGATGCCCTCTTCCGACCTCCAAGGGCACCAGGCAAGCACAAAAAAATGCTCATATATACATTCAAACAAAAATCTAAAACAAAAATGTTTAAAAATAAAGGTTTTTACTGCTTTCTATCAAAGAAGGGCAAGTTAACAATATATATACTTTTTTATTGCATTCCTTCTTCTTGAGATGCTTGAATGAAATAAGTATTCTCTCTGGAAGTGAGCCTTAAGTAGCCTCTTTGCAAAGTTCTAACATCAACACAATGCTAGCCGCTGTCCAGGCCTCCAAGACTTGCTGTCAAGTGTCACCCTGGATCCTTCTCTCCCCAGGGTCCCCTCATCTACCCGGGCCAACTGTCTAGTTTTCTCTGCTGGTTACTAAATGGCATTGTGAGTCATTTAAACAACTCTGTGAAAGATCCACGGAACCCAACAGAACTTAAAACGTTTAAACACTTAAAACGTTTTACACTAAGCATCGTTCGTTAATTTTAAAGGATCCGATTCAACTTTCTTCCTCCAAGTGTAATGAGTGAATAATGAAAAAGTGGTGACCTTCATGTGAAATGGGACTTACCAACACTCCACTCTCTAAGGGGGGGAGGGGCTGGGCAAGGAAGTACTGCAGTAAAAAAAAAAAAAATCATGGGATGTTTGAACACACTAGAGATCTCAACAGGCTCTTGGTATGCCTAAAATGCCAAAGTGGGGCAGCTAGAAAGGCCTTCCTAGCACGAACCCTGTAAACAATTAAAAGCTCATTTCCCTGTGTAGATCGAGTGAAGCCATCAGGAGTCATACTCGCTGTACACGGAAACAGCGCTGCGGCACTAAGAACCTCAGAGGTGTCTGGCTTATCTTCCTTATTTACAGCCCAGGAAGTGGAAGCCCAGAGAGGGTTTTGAGATTTGCCAAGGCTGCACAGCTCATAGTGCCAACGCCAGTCAAGAGCTTGACTTGCAACTCTTGGTCACATTTCCTTTCTACACAATGTCAGGGTAAGCAGCAGGCAGCCCGCGCAGGTTCCAGCGGCTGCCCCTTGCATCACACCACATTCTGTCCGCTTCAACACATATGTAAAGACAGGTTACAGCACACTGTAAGCTTTTGCCTGTGAGAGCGGCTGAAGGGGCACTTCCAGCCCCCATCAGCATTCCCAAGGGCTGGCGGGCTGGCTCGGCCACCGGCATTCAGGCATGGACTCTGCATAAAGTTAGAAGGTCAGAATCAACCCTACAGTCTGGTCCTCTTACTCCATGTGTGCTGTGGCTCACCTGCCCGAGCCCAAACACACACATGTGCACACTCCCTAAAATCACCATCATCCTCACTGGAAACATCATTCTGAATGCATTATTTCTACTCATACTGACCAAACTCCCGTACCTTGATAGTTATAGAATGCTATTGTCTGCTTTCATTTATTTAATTTGTTTTTGAGACAGGGTTTCTCTGTGTAGTCCTGGTTGTCCTGGACTCACTTTGTAGACCAGGTTGGACTTGAACTCATACAGATCCACCTACCTTGAACTTAGAGTGCTGGCATTGCTTGCTTTTATAGTGAACAGAAATTGTATGTCAAGATATTGGTTTGTGTTCAGCTTAAATTGTCGGGGAACTCATTACGTAGCGTAGGCTGCCCTCAGATTTAGGGCAATCCTCCTGCCCCAGCTTTCCAAGTGCTGGGGTTACAAGGCATAAGGCACCATATCCAGCTAAAACATTCAGTTTTGAATTAGTAAGAAACAGATTTTCACGAGTAGACTAACATTAATTCATGGAGATAGTGGGGTAGCCAGAAGAAAAAAATTAGCAATTTTCATACTTAGTACCATTAGTTTGTAAATGGTTTAAAGAAAGCACCAGTTGTTTGAATAAAAGATTAAAGAGCATGTGGCACACACCTTTAATCCGGCACTCAGAAGGTTAGGGCAGGCAGATCTCTGCTAGTTTGAAGTCAGTCTTGTCGACATGGAAAGTTCTAGGAAAGCCAGGGCTACATACAGAGACCATGTCTCAAAAACCAAAACCGAAACAAAGAATAAAATACACAAGTATAAAAACAACTCTCTGCGACCATTCATACCTTGTTGTGGCCGTTTTTTAAAAAAGCCAGCTGCAGGCTGCTAATCTAATTACCATTGAGGGATAACGCCCCACCCTGTAAGAATGAAAATTTAGATGAAATTTCATTATCTTCTTGCCTTTCTGCATTATACTGAAAGCAGAAATGGACTGTTTTCGTGCGATGTTCGGCCCCACGAACAATCGTGGTTGCCTTTCTCTCCGGGACACCGCATGTCTCCTGTGCACAGCACTGAGCTTATGTGCTGTGTTCAGTCAAATAACAGGAGTGTGGTCCTCACATCCAGAGACGGTTTGCAGGCTACGGAAGAGGCAGACAAGGGGAGAATGGATAGAAATACAGGCCCTGACTGCCCAGTCATGGGGACCGGCAGAGGGTCAGACAGACACAGGTGAGTCAGGCCACCAGTTGAGTTTGGCTGCATTTCTTCACATCCTGCACCAGGCTCTCTGCACAGGCGAAAGGCTTCCCGAGGCCTTTCAGTCCTCTAAGTGTCCACACACATGCTGGCAAGTTATGAATGTATGTGTTTACTAACGCATGCGGGCTGTGGAAGGAAGGCCCTGAGGCACCCTGGGTCACCGTTAGGTGCGTGGAGGCGGCAGTCCCAATTCTCCACATAAGCCAGGCAGCTGACAGCAGCCACAGGAAAGTCTCAAACCCATCGTATGTCATTTAACTATAAATCAATGGACACAAGGGCCCAAAATATTCGTATCATCCAGGGACATTTGATTAAAATTCTTTCCTTATGGGCAAAGAGTCGACTTTTGTTTCCTGCAAATTAAAAACCCGACCATTTCCAGCCACGTGCTGGTCAGCAAACTGCACTGTCTGTCCCCGTGGGACCGTTTTTTTTGTAAACTGCTTCACACTACAGGGCAGGGCACTGCCTCTGATGCTTATCTCAACAGAGGCCAAACTGCTGAGCCAGGGGACTTTGCGCCAAGTTAGCTCATTTTTACTTTGAACACTCTGATATTTAGAAAAGTCCCTCCCTTACTCCACTTTAATCTTTCCATGTTTGTCTTGCAATATATTTCACGGCACCACAGTTGGGCAGTGTGTGAAGTCATGCACAGATTACAGATGGCCATAGTTTTGAACGCTAAGGGAGAGCCGGTGCGCAACCGCTGTTGAGTGGCATGTTTTGGAGGCATCTTGATTAAAAAAAAAAAAAAAAAAAAAAAAAAAAAGCTGGAGAGCTGAAGTCCCTTTCACAAACATTCAGGAACCAAGACTGCTGAGCAAGAGGGTGAATTCTAGCCACCAGTGTAGAGGGTGGACAGAAAGCAAACAGCTGCCCAGCCACAGCTATTTACTGTCGCCACAAATCTCTTAATTAAAAGCGCACTTTTCTGAACATGCACATCCTTCACACGTGCACACCATCGTATGCGTACAGATCAAGAAGCTGGGTCACGTCACTAAGAACTAAAGTTTATTTTTTTTCCAGGAGAAAAGTAAGCCCACTTTTGTGTCTCTACAATCCAAACACTACGAAAGTGCAAGGACGCTGGTAGCCACTGCCTACAGCTGGGGCGGCTGCTGAAATGACTTTAGGATCCCTTCCTTTCCCCCAACCAAGGGCATACTATCTCCGGGGAAGACCTTCTCGACCGACCGAGCCCTGGCCGTCTACCAAGGCGAGCAGGCGCTCCACCCAGATCTTCAGCAGCTTAGAAGGAAGAGCAACCAATCACTCCCAAAGTTTACCAAAGTCTCCCAAGGATCAGCTCCCCAGCCCCACGACACCCCGCAACTACCCAAAGGATCGCGACAGCCCCCCGGGGTCTGGGAGCAACAGGGCCTTGCCCAGGGGTGGCAGCGCCGCGTCCGGCCGCTCCTGGCGCTGCCGGGTCCCCGGTGTGGCCCTGGGGCGCCCAGTCTGCCTTACCCCGCTCTGCCGCGGCGGCACCGGCGTCCCTCGCCCAGCCGGGCTCGGCCTGCTCTGAAAACGAGGCTCCCTCTTCACTCGTGCGGCGCCCCTTCCTCCCACGAGCTCCCCGCGCCAGGGCCCGACCTCTCCGCCCCGGCCGCCATCCTCCCCGCCGCGGCGCGAGCCGCACTTGGCGCCCCACGCCGCTGCCCCGTCGCGCGCCACGCCCCCGCCCCCTCCCACCCCGCCGGCCGCGCCTCCCCGCCCCCTCCCGGCGCAGGCCCCGCCCCCGCGCGCCCCTCGCCGAGTCCTGTCCGGGAGGGCCGGCGTCCGCTCCCTCCTCGGGCGCCCGCGTCCTCTGGCGGCACCTGCGTCCCGGTGCGCTCCGCGAGCGCTCCCCGTCGGGGCCCCGGCGGCCCGGCCGACCCTCGGGAGGCGGAGGACGGAGCTCCCGGCCGCGGACACCCCAGGCTCGGCTCGTGTAGGGCTGGAGTGGGCAGCCCGGCGCGCCGCACAGTCTGCCGCCTGGGTGGCCCCGGGCGCTGTGCGCGTGGGCGTCGGGCGGGCGCTTCGGTCGCCCCGGCCGCAGCTCCGTCTCTGCCGGGTGGGCAGGGACGCCCCCGCGGGCAGCAGCCCCCTTCCAGGTGGACACACACTAGCCGAGAGCCCCACGGATTCTGTTTTATTATTTTATTTTTCTGATAACTTGTTTCAAGGCGCTTGAGACGTGGTATGGCCTGAAGCCTTGGGGAAGATGTCCCTGCTGGCAACTTGTTCCAGACGGTCTTGGGGGACGAGATGCCAGAGTGTGGTCCAGCTAGTCTGTCCGCATCGGGGTGAGGCTTGTCATGTGTCCGACCCTCAGGGTGTCTCTCTTTGAGAGCCGGAGGACAGGAGGCCGCCGAGCTGGACGGCATCCTGGCCGTGTCTCTTCCCTCTGGCTCCCCTGGGTCTAGAACGGGGATTGAAGAGCAGATAAGCATTAATAACCAGGTGGCTGAATTTGGTGGCTATTTTGAAAGTGATACCAAAATTCCCTTTATAAGTGATGGATTTATTTCAGGAATAAGGCAGAATTTGCGTTCCTGATTGTTTTATGATTCCCATAAAGCCTCTCTTGCTTCATTAAAAAGTTTGGCTCTGCTTGGATTTTCAGTCAGCTCGCTTTGAAGAATTTACTCATTCTGTTCAGATCTGAATTTAAGCTTATTTCAACGAGACAGAAAACAAAGCTTGTAAAGACAGGAGAAGCCTCTCTCCTGCGGAGCCAGGAGCCAAGTGTGTGCAGCTTTTTGTTTTGTTTTGTTTTGTTTTGTTTTGTTTTGTTTTGTTTTGAGTTTTGCTTCTTAAACAGGGTCTCCTGTGTCGGGACCTGGCCTTGACTGGATCTTCCTGCAGACATCCAAGTGCTGTGATTTCAGCCTTGCACTGCTCACCCGCCTCAGTTCTTTTTAAATTTGAACTATTATTCTAGAAGATTTTGGTTTCTGGTGTTTTTTTTTTATTCTCTCCTAAAAGTACTGTAATATTTTTTCCCCACAGAAGCACCAGAAGTATTAAAAGACTTGCAAGCCCTTGGACAAACTCTGCTATTGTATTGGTAAAGCCGAAAGTACAATATAATGATGATTTACAACTTTTGTTAGAAATAAACTTAAGATGTATAATTCACACCCATTTCACAGCACTGTCCAACAGGGAAAAGGTGGGAGCGATCTAGGTGTCCGCAGAAGGAGGATGGAGTCACAGATGTGGTTTACACATGGAATATTGCTTGGCCTTGAAAAGAAAGGCGCATGAATACACACTCGATGAACACAGAACACAGAAAACCCGGCAGTGAAAAAACCCCATGTCAACAGTAACAGGTACTGTGTAGCCAGGTGAACACTTACAGTCCCAGCATCTGAGACCACAGCAGGTAGGGTGGGAGTTTGAGGTTGTCTTGAGGCGTAGTTGGAGACTGTTTAAAAACAAAACAAACATAGAGACTGAGGTATGGAAGGACACGCCTGTCACCATAGCACTTGGGAAATGGAGGGGGAAAGACTGGGCGTTCAAGGCGCACCTGGGCTGCCTGAGATCCTGTCTCAAAAAGAAAAGCATTAAGTTCCTAGGGACAGAAAGTAAAATGGTGGTTTCTAGGACAGGAAGGGAGCAGAAAATGGGGAGTTGGTGGTGGGTGTGAGATTTCAGTTTGGGAACCAGAGTTCTAGAAAGAGTTGGGGTGGCCCTTGCAGTGTGGATGTGATTAAAGCTACAGGAACTGTTAGCTTACAATGGGGAAGATGATCAATTGCAAATTATATAGATTTATTACCACGAACACTTTAAATGATATTCTGCAAAGACCAGAAAGACTAAAGAGTCAATGGCTTCTTGCACCGTCATATTACACATATTCTAGGTGATGCCTAAGATGCCAACTACATGGTTTAATATTTAGTTGTAAAAGTTTGCTTCCTGTTTGATTTTTAACAAAAACTGTATTTAGGGTAATTTGAGTAGATAAATACATACACACACATAAGCCAAACTGACTGGACAGCAGCTCTCAGCTGGGTCACATTTCCGTGTTCTAGCAGCATTTCCAGCACAGGAAATACAAGGCTGGTACCCTGAACCTGGGCTTTGAGAGAGAGCTTCAGCCCATCAGCCACTGGAGTGAAAATGTGCTTGTCCACAGCGTCCCCTGGTGGTCAGGACAGTAATTGCCTCTCTGAGCAAATCTGTGCTTTTTTTGTGTAATGAAAATTCGGCACATGTTTGTTGACTCTGTCTGTCCTTTCTCAGTGTGACAGCTCAGAGTAATACAGCAATCTTTGATCTTGTTAGGACAGAAGCTAATGTGTCTTTAATCACCAAAGTTTATGATATATAAATGTTTCCTACTTGAGATTTTTAAAAATAGTATAGAGGGCTTAGTGGTTAAGAGCACTGTCTGCTCTTCCAAACGACCTGGGTTCAACTCCCAGGACCCACATGGCAGCTCACAACTGTCTGTAACTTCAGTTCCAAGAGATTTGACACCTTCAACACTGATATACATAAAATGAAGAAAAATTTACTTTAAAAAAAGTAGTGTAAATACCACTGTTCATTAGCTACTTACACACTGATTGACAGGGCACAGTGTCTTGTTACTTTGTGGAATGTGAATGTCCTTAATAGTGCATTTGGTGTTGGGGGGGGCAAAAAGGTCCCACTTTCTGTCCTCAGAACATCCATTGTGCTGAGTTGTGCCAATCTCTGTCCACAGAAGGGTCAACACTGTTTATTACAAAGTGAATTCACAGGCACATGTAAGTCTTAATGAGGCAATGGCAGTCAGAGCAGCCTGGTGGCACAAGCCTGTACTCTAAGTACGTGGGAAGCTCAGGAAACTAACCTAGGCTCTACAGAGATCCTGTCTCTAGCCTGCAGCACATTACACATCTAGGACGTGTGTGTAGAGCATGGCAACTATGGCAGGAGCAAGTTAAATCACGTGCTGTGGGCCCAGGGAAGCTCTCAAGAGACGATAGTGTGTTTGTCTGGATTGTCTGGGGTTCAGTCTCCAGCACTGTGAAAACAAAACAATGAAGTCACTATGATTGCATTGATTCTGCTGGCTTCTCGGCTGCCAGGATTCCAGGCGTAAGCCACCAGGCCTGGTCCAAATATGGTGTTACTGATGGGCCTGTGAGAAGTGGCTGGGATCAGCTGTGGCATCAGGGTCAGCCTGTGGCTGACACTGAAGGCTCCTTGTTTGTTTGTGCTGCTTTGCTTTGCTTGGACATTGACACAGCACCTCACTGTGTAGATCAGGCTGGCCTCTGCTCCAAGTTCATGCTCCCTCACTGTGTAGATCAGGCTGGCCTCTGCTCCAAGTTCATGCTCCCTCTCTGTGTAGATCAGGCTGGCCTCTGCTTCAAGTTCATGCTCCTTCTCTGTTGGCTTCCTGAGTGCCCTTGCCTCTTGTCATATGATGCCTCGTGTCACCTCAGATTCCGACAGATGTGGCCATTACTAGATGTGGTCTCTATACCGCCACACTGTGACCCAAAATAGACATCTGCTCTTGTTATTTGTTCTGGTTGTGCGACGGTGTGATGGTCATTAGGAACCATGATGTTCCTGTTAGATTATGAGAATCTGTGACAGAAGTTGGAACCAGGGACTGAGGTCTCACTATGATAGGCCTGACTATGCTTTTGTTTGGAGGAATGTGGGACTTTGGATTAGAAAAGCAGCTGAATGCTTTAAGTGCAGCTTAATGGGCCTTCCTAGTAGAATCTTAGAGAACAGTGGTGCTTAGGGTGATTTGAACTATGGGGACCTGGCTCAAGAGGTTTCAGAGAAGAAAAATTTTAGTATGTGGCCTAGAGCATGTTCTTGTGATATTTTGGTGAAGAATATGACTGCCTTCTGCTCTTGTCCAAAATAATTGGCCTGAGGGTAAATTGAAGAGTTTTGGACTAATCGCTTTTTTTTTTCCAGAGGAGATTTCAAGATAGCCTACTGAGGACTGTGTTGTGTGGTTGTTAGTGGCCATGATTCTGCAGATCTATAATGAAAAGAAGCAGGTTTAGCAAGGAAAGTTACAAAGTGTACAGTTTGAGGAGAAAGGAAGTATCAACTAAAGAAAGAAAATCCTGACGCTAAGTGGAAAACAGGGAGCGGTGACCGCAGAACAGGACCTCACCAGCTAAGCTTCCAACCTGTGAGAGGAGTTAAAGAGCAGCTGAGAGCCAGGTGGTGGTGCACACCTTTAATCCCAGCACGCCAGGGCCAGAGGCAGGCAGATCTCTGAGTTTGGGTCCAGCCTGGTCTACAGATCAAGTTCCAGGACAGCCAAGCTTAGGCAGTGAAAGAAACCATCAACAACAGAAAACTGTTGAAGATGTAATTGAAAGAGGGACCATGTGCCTGCCCCATCGAGCAGCAGAACTTGGCAGCGTCAGCCACAAGGTTCCTGACTTTGGAGTCAAGGGGAGGGGTTATGGAATCTCCCTACTTGAAAGCCACTGAGGCTGGGGCATGTGTCAGGGGTGTCTGTGCATGGAGGTCTAGAGAGACCATGTGTGAAACTGTGAAGGCAAATCCTGGATTTCCTGGGAGACCCCAAGATGTTGGAGATGCCAGAGTCTCGGGATACGGGCTGAAGAGAGCTGCTAACAGGGAGTGGAACATGCCCAAGAGAAAGGAATGCATTGCAGGCGCCCTGGGCATGGTGGTTCACGCCTGTAATCCCAGCACTCTGGGAGGCAGAGGCAGGCAGAACGCTGTGGGTTCGAGGCCAGCCTGGTCTACAAAGGACAGCCAACACTACACAGAGAAACTGTCTCAAAAGACAGGAAAAATAAAATTAAAAAATTAAAAAAAGAAGTGTATTGCAGTCAACAAAGCTGAAAGGAACCGAAGATCTGAAGAACATTTTGATACCAGACATGGAGATGCCTAGTTTGGA
This sequence comes from Pachyuromys duprasi, assembly GCA_028658305.1. Taxonomy (NCBI): domain Eukaryota; kingdom Metazoa; phylum Chordata; class Mammalia; order Rodentia; family Muridae; genus Pachyuromys; species Pachyuromys duprasi. Next base: position 6,680,219 of record CM053745.1, on the reverse strand, counting down.
GTTTGCCCACACTGGCTTTCAGTCTTGCTTTGGGCCAGTATTTTCTCACTGTGCTCTCTTTGCTCCCTTTTGGAACTGTAATTATATTCTGTGCTAGTATATGCTGGAAGTATGTGGTCTGCTTTTTGATTTTGATTTTACAGGGGATTATAATTAAGAGATTGCATGCATCTTAGAAGAGACTTTGGACTTTCAAACAAGTCTAAGACTGTTACAGACTATGGGTGAAGGGACTCTAGCCAGCCTGAGCATGGCACACACATGGCTCTGGCAGGCCTTGCCCTTCTCCGCATTCCCTCTGCCTTGCTGAAAACCATTCGATTGTCTTTCTAAAGCTAGCCACCAAGCTCTATCTCCTCATTGGCCAGTTCTTCCTCCTGAGGCCGACTACCAAGGTCCAGCTATCAGCATCCAAGTTCAGCAATCAAAAGCCCCCATTTGGCTTAACAATTAACATGCCCAATTAAAATTAATCACCTCATCCTGAAGAGATTAAGTTAGCCTGGGTATAGTTAGCCTGAGTTTAACTCCATTTTAAAATAAAGAGCCATCTTGACTGGGAGCTGAATTCAGGTATCAGGAAATATTACAAAATGTATACCTGGCAGACAACAAAGTTAACTCTCTTAGCAACAGCCTCCAGGAAATAATACAGAATAAATGTTTCATGGAAAATGGAGACAAACTCCCTGGCAACAATCAATGAGAATCGGTTGGGAATCGGGTGGGAAAATTCTCCCCAATGTTTCAGATATGGTTTAGAAAAACAGCCATTGTGATTATATGCCTTAGCCATGGTGATTGTGTGCCTCAGAGAAGGTCACCCCGCCCTGCTAAACTTCACCCAATTCTGTAGCCAAGGCTTGTGCCCCCTGCTTGCTGCCATGGAAACCCCCTGCTCAAAGACTTTCCCTTTAAAAATCCTGTTCACTCAGAGCTCGGGGTCCCACTTCTCTACTGCTGCGGCAGTGAGACTTGGGTCCCCAGTTTTCGATCGCTCTCGTAATAAAGCTCTCTTGCTATTGCATCGAGTTGCCTCCTGGTGGTCTCTGAGAGTCCTGTGAACCTGGCATTACAATCCTAACACAGGCTTTCTCCTTTTACCTTTATAAACCTATGTTGTGGGTTCAGGAGTAGCCACACACTAACTCTGGAACTCCAGACTCTGATGGAAGTTTATTGAACACTGGACCAGGTAACCGGATGCAGAAAACAAGAGCAGGACAGCATCACCTCATTTTGGCCAGTTAAACAGCATTTCCAAGAACATTGCATCTAGGCAGCTATACCAAGCATTTCAAGCTGATTGGCCAGGACAGAGGCTTGGCTGCTTCCCAGATCCCCAGGAGAAAGGGACATAGCAGGGTATGTGGTTTTGTTTAAGTAGGACATGTATCATTGATTCAGGCAGAACTTTCAACACATATTGTGCTATAAGAAAAAGGCTATTCAGGTTTTCAGGCAGGCAGAGCCTGAGAACCTGAACTTGATTTCATCTCATGATCAAAATGGAGATGTAAAAGCAAAACCAGACTGTTTTCAGATGCATTCCCAATAAGGCAGACTGTGCCCTTGGGCGGACTTTTAGGGAGAATCCCTGTTTACCATCTTCTGCCAAGACATAATTGGGTATGCATATGACTAAAATCAGATGAATTATGGGAAGGAACACTGGTAGAAGAAAGAGTTTTATAGCCAGGCGTGGAGGCACACACCTTTAATCCCAGCATTTAGGAAGGCAGAGGCAGGTGGATCAGTTCAAGGCCAGCCTGGTCTACAAAACAAGTCCAGGACAGCCAGAGCTACACAGAGAAACTTTGTCTCCAAAAACCAAAACCAGAATAAAACAACTTTATGGCAGTTCTATTTGTTCCTAAACCCCCCTCCCCCCAAGCTACACCCTGAGTAGCCAGCCCCGCCCCCTCCGAAACGCGTGCTCAGAACAGTGGCACCTTCGCTCCTTGGAGCCTGTGCGACCCTCTGTGGTCCTTTTGCTTCGCTTCAGATAGCCTTCCCTTGCTGCTGCTGCAAACCTATGAACGTTCTTATTTGGATTCTTTGGACAGGAAGAACGGAAACATGTTGACTGGGCCAACAGCCGTTTCCCCCATCTCGCGGCTGAAAATTTCCCTCTGACTTTCTAGTCCCTTCTCATGCTGCTGTCTGTGGCTGACCGCAGACCGAGCTCGACCGCCCGGTTGGCGCGCCCAGGGCATAGCCTCTCTTCTCCAGGTCCGTGAGCAGCAGCTGTCACACACGTGTGGGCAGACATGAGGCCAGGACATTCCTGGAGACAAGTGGGCAGCTGTGGCTGGACTCCCTCATCTGGCTGTTTCCCTTGGGTCAGAGAGAAAAAAAAAAGGGAGAAAAAGATGACAGGTTAAGTTACCCACAGTCCCCGCCTTCCACTATTGTTTTGTTTTTTTGGATCAAAACTAAACTATTGCAGCCACTTGAGGCTTTTGAAAAAAAAATTTCCTTTTTCTTCTTCTCGCCTTTTTTTTTTAACCTACTTTTTCCCCTCTCATACGAATCTGGGGGTAGTTCTGATTTTCTGTTTCTGAAATCAAAGCGCTGGGGTTCCACATCCCTTCAGGATTGTTTCTGCTGTTAGCAGAACCTGACTTTGTTGCCATTTGGATTAAAAAAAAAAAAAGTTCCCGGAGACCAGTTCCTGACAGGTTAGTCAATCCTAAGTGTCAGCTCTAGACACAGCTGCCCATGAGCAATAACAGAGCAGTCAGGACTTTGAAAGGGAGCGGGGAGGAGATGGAAGACAGGAAGGTGGGAGTGATGTAAATCCAGCACTCACTTGAAATTAGGTAAAAAGTTTAAGTAAAATAAATGTCCTCTTCAGTTTATTCTTCATTCTATTTAATCTCACATGTATCTAAGTCGTAAAATGTCTACTTATGTAATTTGAACATAAGTTTTTTTCCCCATCTTCCTTTCCTTTTCCACTGGTCTACATCTGAGTTGGAATAGCACATCCTTGCAGGAACTATCAGAGGCAGCAAGCAGTCTTAGACAGTGAGTTTTCTTGATGAAAGGGATTGGGAACTCAGGAATCCTTCCCCCTGTGAGGTAAAGGGGAAACCCAGCCCTGCCTCTGGCCCCATTACTGGGAAAAACCACTTTTCCTGACCACGGCATTGGTGGTTCTCCATGTCTTCTCCAGGACAGTTCTTCTTGACTGTTGCTTGGCTGCTTATCCTGACTCTAAAATTTCTGTTGTCTGCCATAGATCAGAGAGAACAGGTTAGACCATTAAAATCCTTCAGAGTACGCACTGCTTAAAACTCTGTGCTGACTAGTTTTATGTCAATGTGACATAGGATAGTCATCTCAGAAGGAGCCACAATTGGGAAAATGCCTTCATAAGGTTGGCCTGTAGGCAAATTTGTGGAGTTTTTTTTTTTTTTTTAATTAATGTTTGAGGTAGGAGGGCCCATCCAAAAGTGGGTGGTCCTGGGTTCTATAAGAAAGTAGGCTGAGCAAGTCACAGGAGCAAGCTACAGGAGCACTCCTCCATGGCCTCCTCTTCAGTTCCTGCCGTGGCTTCCTTCACTGGATTATGACAGGGGATGTATAAGCCAAACAAACCCCTTCCTCCCCGAATTGCTTTTGGTCATGGTGTTTTATCACGGTAATAGAAACCTAACTATGACAGTATCCAACGCTACTAACTATGGGAGGAAGGGTACTGCCGGGTGGTACTTTTGGTGTTATGCTGGCAACAAAAGCATTGAAACCTTTTATCCTTTTTTTTTCAACAAAAGAATTTAGGAATTATATATATAAAAAAGTGTGTCCACCAAATTAGCCTCAGAATATATCAGAACAGGAACACTGTTGAAATTATATGCTGTCAGAATAGAGCAATTGTGCCAGAGGGTGGTGGTACACGCCTTTAATCCCAGCACAAAGGAGGCAGAGGCAGGCAAATCTCTGTGAGTTCAAGGCCAGCCTGGTCTAAAAAGTGAGTTCCAGGACAGCCAGGACTGTAACACAGAGAAACCAATATATATTGGTATGTGAATTATCCAGAGACGTTTTAACTGTTAGAGACTTGTGTAATTGGCAGTTGCTGCACATCAGCTAAGCAGTAGGTTGCATACCAGAACTCTAAGGCAAAACTCCAAGTAATAAACATTAATTTCTTCATGGAAGACAAAACATGCCCTTAGGTCAGAACAGTGGGGGGGGGTTATTTGTGGTAAGGACAGGAGAGTAAACAGAAATTTGTGTCCAGGGACATCTTTCTCAATGTGACCACCAGGCGGCCAAGTGTAAGGCGAATATGCTATTAGGAAAGTCCCCCAGCGTGCCATCAAGACAACCTGGACAGAGACTCTCATCCAGCCATCATTCGGGCAGCAGATGGGCTGCTGTTCTATCTGAATATGTCTCCCTGGAAGACCAAGTAGTTCTGGCCCTGGCAGGGAAACACATCAGACCTGACTGGGAAGCAGTGAGAGACTTCCTCTCCACAGTGCCCCTTACTCAGGGCATGTGTTTTATACTCTTGCAATCACATTGATTTTTTTAAATTTTTTAATTTTTTTGTTGTTGGTAAGTGTTTTGGAAATCTTCGTAGAACTCTTTACTGATCTTTATTTTAACAGAATATCAGCAGGCAATTTAATTGGGCCTCTCCAAAGCCAAAGATTAAAGAGAAGAAAGATATTAAATACTCAAGGAAGGAGGTGGGCGCCGGGCAGGGGTGATGCAGGAATTTAATCCCAGTGCTCAAGAGGCAGAAGCAGGTGGATCTTTGTGAGTTTGAGACCAGCAAAGCCTTCAGAATTTCAGGACAGCCACAGCTATACAAAGAAATCTTGTCTCAAAAAACCAAGCTCAAACCCAAATCCAACCCAACCGAACTCAAACCAAACCAAAAATCCTGAAAAAGATGAGGTGGGATAGTCTTTTATTTCTTTTTAAAAAGTGTGTTGTATGCAAATGAAAGTGTGGGTGGGTGTTTGAAGAGGTATTTGGAGGCTCCAGGAGTGTCTTTCTACTGGCATCATCTAGTTTTTGAGACAATGTTTCCACTGGTCTGGAACTTTCCAAGTAGGCTATGCTGGTCAGCCATGAGGAGCCCGGGATATCTCTTGTATCCTGGTGTAAGGATTAGAATGCTGGGCTGCTGGGCCTGGCGTTTTGTTTGTTTGTTTGTTTGTTTGTTTTTCTCCTGGGTTCTGAGGATGAAGTTCGGGTATCAAGCATTTTACTTATTGAATTATTTATCCAGACTGAGAATTTTTTTTTTTTTTGCCTGTCATTTGACAGAATGCTTATTCAAAATGGCAGGACTGATAGGTTCCACTTGCCAGAAAATTACCACTCAAGTATTTACCAAATCAGGATGTAGTAAATGGCAGGATTTGTTGTTGTTGTTGTTTGCTTTTTTTGAGATAGGGTCTCACTGTGCTGCCCTGGCTGGCCTGGAGCTTAATTTGTAGACCAGGCTGGGCCCGCCTCTGCTTCCTGAGTGCCGGGATTAAAGGCATGAGCCACCATGCCTGGCTAAATGTCAGTAACTTTTATGTCTCATCAAGTTTCAGAAACAGGCTAAACGATGTGTATCTCTGAGGGAGCAGAAGAATGAATTGTGTGCTGGTCTTTATCCTGAGTTTTAGGGATTAAGAAGAAACAATGAGGAAGAGGGTAGGTATAGAGGAAAGTTTGGGTGTCTTTAAAAACTTGTTATGTTATATAAACATGTTTGTTTTAATCCCATATGTGGGACGTGGGACTGATTCAGAATGTCCACAGCTGCAAACTATTTGCCTGGTGCCGGCTCTGAGAGGCGCTCTCTGTCAGCTACAGATAGTTTAATTCTGAGGACTCTGGAGATAGAGTAAACGCCAGAGCCCAGAGAGAGAGAGAAAGGGGTTCTCCAAGAATGAAGGCTGCTGGTGCTGTTGATGCAGTGAGACAAGAAGAAGTTGGAGAAACGAAGATTGGACTTGCCCCAAGGGACCCAGAGACCCTAACTGGCAGGAAGTAGCCAAAGAGAACTCTGCCCTCTCTCCCTTCTAAACTTCTTTCTCTCCTACCTGGTGTTGGGGGGAGGGGGTTGGAAGGGATAAGGGGAAGGGAAGAAGAGGCATAAGAAATATAAATAAAATAGAATTTAAAAAAATAGAAGCAACAGGTGAGGATTAAAACAGAGTAAATGCAGAGTAAATGAAAGAAAAAGAGGCAAATGCCTACTTGGAGGACATGAAAATAAGGGGATTCTTAAGAAAACGGTGGAGGGAGAGATACTGCATGTCTGAGAAGACCGTTAAATGAGCCGCTGATTGTGAGATGTGAGAAAGATACAACATACACCTCTGTTTTCTTGTCTTCTCTTCTAGAAGGACAGCAGGACTGAAGTACAGATTATATTGTAAGGGTAGGAAAATTTAACTTGGCCCTAAACGCCCTTCTTTGTTCCTAGACGGAGACAGTCCCTAACCGCCCCCTAGTCACCACACCTGGGCACAGCCAATCACTGACTGCCCCCGTTAGAAAAATCCCTTACCCCTAGACTCCCTCCTGTTTTGCGGTTTTTGTCTTTATAAACTCTGTGATTCTGCAGCTCAGGGCTCTGTACCACCCCCTTGCGTGGGAGCTGTGTGTAGAGCCCCAGCATGCTGGCTACTAGTAAACACCTCTTGCTGTTTGCATCAAGTTCTGTTTTGTGGGTTATTGGGGTCTGGAATCTATCCCAAGGAATGGAGGGTCTCCCCACCTCAGGAGTCCAACAATATCCAACAAAGTCCAGAGAGAGGCCCTGCGTCAGATCATTCTTTGAGGCTATGAGGTTAATTAAAGTCTGATAGAAAAATGGGGAAGGGAAGGAAAGAATTTGGACTGCCTGGGGCAAACATGTCCATTTTAAGGGGTGGGGGCGGGAGAGATTGTTTTTGCCTGTGAGGAGGAAGTCTTGTTAACTAACGTGTGATGCAGAGGGTGAGGAGGACACAAAGAAGTGGGGGGGACAGTCGGTTAATGTGTCCCCTTCATACATAGGGACTGAGCCACTTGTATCCCCCAGCTCCTTAGGACTCTGCTTGGCAAAGCTTTTTGGAGAAAGTGAGAATTACAGAATCCCGGCAGGGTGCTTGTCAGTGTCTTAGGGTCTGATCACTGGGTGGGGGTGGGGTGGGGTGGGGTCTACTAAACTCTTCAGAGGGGAATTGTAGGCTCACTGGGTGGGAGTGGGGTGGGGAGGAGTCTACTAAACTCTTCAGAGGAGAATTGTAGGCTCACTGTGCAGTGTTTGCCAGTTCTCTGCAGCCCTGGGAAGTAGTTATGGTGTGGAGAGAGGGGCAGCTTCAGATGAGTGTGGCCTGAGCTGGGATCAAACCTTTCCAGGCCTATAGAGAAGGGGGGGGGCAGGGAGTGTCATGCGGATGGGTGCTGTGTTTCCAGCACTGACTGCTTGCTGTTGGGCTGGGGTTGGGTCATCCCATCTTGTGATGTCTTGGTCAGAAGCAGCTAGTCAGACATCAGGAGGGTACTGCCCATGTGACTCCCTGTGGCATGCCGGGTGGTAGTCTGGACGAACTGAGCTAACGCATTAGAGGAGGGCCTGTGGCTATGAGGAGCAACATGGTCATTAAGGAGGTGACAACAGGTCTCTCTAAGGACCCATGAAGGCTTTTGAGACCACCTGTCCCATGCCTGGTGCCTGATATCTGATTCCTGAGACACAATAGCTCTCTCTCTCTGCCCATTTTTGTTGTTGTTGTTGTTTGTTTGTTTGTTTTGTGACCAGGCCAGATCTGATTTACATAAAAGCATTCTTTTTTTTTTTCTTCATAAAGGAGGTCAAGTCTCCCCTTTTCTGCTGTCAGGAGACCCCCTTTTCATCCTTTCCTCATTTGGGGTGTGAGTGTCTTAGTCTGGGTTTTATTGTTGTGAAGAAACATCATGACCACGGCAGCTCTTATAAAGCAAAACATTTCACTGGGGCTGGCTCACCGTGTCAGAGGTGTAGTCCGTTACTGTCATGGTGGGGAGCACAGCGGCGTGCAGCAGGCGTGGAGCTGGAGGAGCTCGACGTCTTGATCCTCAGGCAGAAGGAGGCTGTGTACCACACTGGGTACACCTTGAGCACAGGAGACCTCAACGCTCAACCCCACAGTGCACACTTCCTCCATCAAGGCCACACCTCCTAATAGTGCTACTCCCTATGAGCCAAGCATTCAAACACGTGAGTCTGTGGGGACCATTCCTATTTGAACCACCACGGTGAGTGTGACCGCTGCTAAGGACTCTGCTGATTCCCAATGTTTTATGGAAGCTTTCTTGTATGGCTTGGGATGAAGGATGATAATAAATTATGGTCTTTGTCACTTTTCTATTGCTATGATAAAACACCATGACAAAGGTAACTTGTAGAAAGTGGCTTACCATTTCAGAGGGTTAGGGTCTGTGATGGTGGAGCAAAGGAACACTTGAGAGCTTGCATCTCGATCTACAGTTATGATACAGAGAGACAGAGAGAGACTGGCCACCTAAAAATCCAGTGATACCCTTTCTTTGGCAAGGCCAAACAGTTTCATGAACCAGGGATCAAGAATTCGAATGTGTGAGCCTACAGGACCCATTCTCATTCACACCGCCAGTTTCAGAGGTGGATGAAGCTGCAGACTCCAGGGCTAATGTCCACTGTTATTCCTAGGGTCATGAGAAGGGGAATGGCATTCTTCATGTGTGTGGCCCATTAAAGGGACAGGAAGGCATCGCTATTTAGGAACCACATGTATGTGTGTGTGACAAGTATGCAAGAATGTAAGTTTTAGTTCAGTTCGTGAGGATATGGAGGACACGGAGGTATCCAGAAGAAATGCTCTGTTTGGGTAGGTAAGGGAGGTGGAGGAAAAAGAGCTGGGTTTTCTTTCAGACAAAACTGGCCGGAGCTGCCCATGCCAGGGGTTGAAGTATGATGGTGGGGAGGGCTGGGTGTGGGTAGAGTTTGAAGCATTCAGGATGAAGTGTGTTTATGGGTGTTGTGTGTGTTCCGTGTGTGATAGAAAGAAGAGGTGTTGCAGAGGGGAAGGTTTTTATTTTTTATTCTTTACAGATTTGAGTGACCTTTCTATCTGCTGGAAGCCATGGGGAAAAAGACAGACATTCCAGTAGTACAAAGTCCTATGGCACCTGAGTCATTGGGTACAGCTTGGGAAATGTAACAGCTGGGGGAACCTTCCATTGTGGTGGGTGAAACTGAGTAGCCAACCCAACGGGAGACGTAATTGGAGGTGGCCTGGGAGTAATAGTGGGATTAGAATGAACGGAGTATAATTGCTCCCCTGGGTACTGGATAGAAAGGTTGCCCGACAGAGCAAAGGGAGTTTGGACTAGTAAGGAGAAGTCCAGTGTTTGTGACTTGGACAAAGGCCTGGAACTCTTAGAGATGTTTTGGAAATGTGTTCATACAGTTCACTGTAGCAGTGTCTGCCTTGTCATTGGAAATGGGTCCATTTTGCTTTTGGATCCAGAATGAGGCATGTGAATTTGCCCAAGACTGAAGAGAGCGTGGAACAGCCCCATCTGCTGATGCAGACGGGGAGAGACACAGCCAGGAGTCATTTGCCAGCTTCCTGCCAGAGTTACTAAAGTAAGAGATGCACTCAATGAAGAATGTGTTCTGGGTGGTTGGAGCTGAGAGCCTCACTAATTGGAACTGAGGAGGTGAAGAGAAGAGAACTGAGTATATGGAGGTTACCAATCAGAACAGGCCAGATCAGAGGAATGTACACTCAACTAGTCAGTTTCAGTCTTCAAGGGAAGGAGGGAGGGAGGAAGAAAGGAAGGAAGAGAGGGAAGCAGGGGTATCAGAGAGGTCTGTCTAAAGGACTGTTCCCTTCATGCATGCAGGGAGGTGAACGGGAACTCACCAACCTTCTCTTTTTCACCAGTTCACTTGTGTCCTTCTCTTGAGGGGACTAATTGCAAGAGAGCAGTCATTCTTGCTTGTTTGTTATATGTGTGAGGTGGGTTTGTGTGTATATATCCGTGTGTGTGAGACCACATGTGTGTGGGCCTGAAGCTGATGTGTCTTCCTTGATTCTTCTCTACTTTCTTTTTTTGTTATTACTTTTTTTGTTGTTGTTATTTGGGTTTTTGTTGTTGTTGTTGTTGTTATTTTGGGATTTGTTGTTGTTGTTGTTGTTGTTGTTGTTATTAATGTAAGTCTCTCAGTTAAGCCAAGATCTCACAGATTCTTCTAGGCTGGGTAGCCAGCTTGCTCAGGGATCCCATCTCTAGCTCCCCAATGCTGAGCACAGGCTTCAAAAGCAGCTGCTCTGAATTTTTTATGTAGGTATGGGGTTCCAAACTGTGATTCTAGTGTTGTTGTGGCAGATTTTTATCTACTGAGACATCTCTTCCTGGCCCTTCTTGAGCAATATCTAACAAACAAATGGAACACTTTTTGTGATATTTAGTAAGATGCAAATTCCAAACACAGAATCATGAACATCATGAAGATGGACTTTTGTGGGCCTGGAAACGAAGCGGTCCACCATACTGGAATATGGATAGACTTTCCATTTCACCAGGTGGGTGCATGAAGAAGCCATTGTACATGATGTAAAAGACTCACATGAAGACAGCTTCAAAGATGACCCGGAAGAAGATGCTGGTGGTGTAGGTCCACCACAGGTTGCCCTTGATATGGACCTTCTGGGTTTTCTGTATGTTTTTAACAGTGTATGTGTATGTGTGTGCCACATGTGGGTAAGCACCCACAGAGGCCGGAAGAGGATGCTAGTTCTCTTTGAGTTGGTACAAGTGGTTGCGACCTGCCCAGTGTGAGTGCCAGGAATGATCTTTGGTCTTCTGGAAGAAAAGGAAGTGCTCTTAACCTCTGGGCCATCCTTAAGCCCTTGGACCTTCTGGCTTTTGATCTCTTAAATGTCTTTAAATTATTTTTTTGTGTCTTTTCATTCAAAAATTCCCATTCTTTTGGTGCCTCTGACAGGCCTTGTGCATGGCCACCAGGAGGGTTGCTGGTGTGGACAGAAGAGCTGGCTGCGTGAGATGGAAACATGGTAGATGTGCCACACACTGTCGCCACCAGGCTGGAGAGTGCTGCAAACAGAGCGAGCCGCCTTCTCTCCCCACACCTCCTTCACATTCACACTGGATGGTGAGGGAGGTTTTCCCAGTGCTGTGAGGTTTGGTGGACACCCTTAGCATACTCTGTAGTGTGTTCCAACCCATCCTGTTCCCAGGGCAAATAAAAACAACACAGGCGTCACTGCTCTGGCTGGAACTTGGGTTACTGCTCTGGTGGAGCAAGCACCATTGGCTTTCCTTCTAAGCAAGGACTACCACACACTCTCCTCTAGAAGGATGACGGCACAGTTCACTTTGCCATAGGATTAAGGGTGTAACACCTCAAACAGGGTTCTGTGTACTATCCGATAGAGTTGACTGTTCATCCGAGTAACACTCCCAGACGTTAGCACATAGTAAAAATGTGCCTACAGGGATGTACCAAACAAAGGACTTTTTAGCTTCAAGGAAAAAAATGAATCCTGGCAGAGCTCTGTGGACCCACCTCCACCATCCCTCAGTAGGCTCCGTTGATGTCTCCGACTTCAGACAGGAGCATGGGAGAGACTGGGTCAGTCTGTCCTTGAGACAGAGAGGCCAAGTTCTGACGATGAAATGCCTGCAAGTCTACCTGACCCAGCATTGACTCCCTGCCTCCTTAAAAGATTTTGATTGGTGGATGGAGAGATGGCTCAGTGGTTAAGAATGCTGACCCTCCTTCAGAGGACCTGAGTTCAGTTCCCAGCACCCATGTCAGACAGCTCACAATTGCCTATAACACCAGCCCTTGGGAATCACGCCTCTGGCTCCCAGGACCCTGTACTTATGTGTATACCCCCACAGAATTAAAAATAAAATACATGCTTGTAAATATTTTGATTAATGCTTATAAGTTTTGGATGAGACCATCTCCATATTTTTTATGTTCACAGGAAAAATCTTTTTTTGGTTGAAGTTAGATTTTGTGTTACTCATGGACAAAAGAATTCTTTTTGTTTTTGATTTTTTTGAGACAGGGTTTCTCCGTGTAGCTTTGGCTGTTCTGGAACTCACTCTATAGAATAGGCTGGCCTCGAATTCACAGAAATCTGCCTGCCTCTGCCTCCCAAGTGCTGGGATCAAACTAGAACACCACCATTGCCCATGGACAGAAGAATTCTTAACAAAGGCATTATCTTCAATTTTCAACAGAATAAAGTCAGCCATGAATGAAAAAGTATGGTTCATTCATAATTACTAAAAAATAAAATTATATGATCCTCAAATACTGATGCATGTTAACATATTAAGCTATGTTGAACATAATTTTAAGCACACTAATGACAAATGCAGACAATCTGACAAAAGTCTCATTCAGTAGTGTGATTTTACACACCAGTTATTTTACACACACTGTTAGGAATTTGAAGAGAGCTGACCCTGTGAGTTATGCAAATATAAATGCATGTGTGTACATACATGTTCACGTGTGTGCATGGGTACTTGCAGTGTGGTGAAGCCAAAGATAGTGTCAGGTGTCATCCTCAGAAATGTCATCCACCTCCTTGGAGACAGAATCTCTCATTGGCCTGCAGCTCACCAGGTAGGCTAGACTAGCAGGCCAGACAGGTCCCAGCGATCCCTGTGTCTGCCTCCCCAATGCTTGGGTTTTATGCTGCTCTGGCCAACATTCTCTCACAGGTTCTAGGGATTTAGCATGTGTCCTCATGCCTTTCAGGTAAGCCCTTCCCAGAGTGACCTCCTCTTCAGACCTTATTTCTTTTCTTTTTTTTTATTTAAATGTAATTTATTTATTTTTATATTAATCACAGGTTAGGTACTTTGTATCCCAGGCATAGCCCCCTCCTTCATTCCCTCCCACTTTCCCCATCCCTCCCTCATCTCCTTCCTGTCCCCCTCCAAGTCCACTGACCTCCTCCCCTTCCATCCGACCTTAGCTTATCTTGTCTCTTCAGGACTGGCCGCAATGTCCTCTTCTGGGATCTAGCTAGGCTGTTCCTCCCAGGGGTGTGGGGGAGAGGGTCGAAGAGCCAGCCATTAAGTTCATGACAGAAATAGTCCCTGTTCCCCTTAGTAGGGTCTCCAGTTGGGCCACATCTGAGCAGGGGTTCTAGGTTATATCCGTACATGGTCCTTGGTTGGAGAAACCGTCTAGTAAAAGACCCCTGTGCCCTGATCTATTTGGTCTTTATGGAGCTCATGTTCTCCCCAAGTCTTACTAACTACCCCTGTTTTCATTATTATTCCCTGCCCTCTGCCAAAGGCTTGGTTCTGAGTCTTAATATCTGCTTTGATACATTGCTATATAGAGTCTTTCAGAGGCCCTCTTTGGTATGCTCCTGTCCTGTTGTTTGTTTTCTCCTACATTCAATATCCATCCCATTTGTCCATCTAAGAGAGCATTGATCATCCCAACCTGGTCCTCCTTCTTGTTTATCTTCCCTAGGTGTATAGATTTCAGCATGACCTTCCTATCCTATAGGTCTATATAAGTGAGTATATACCATATGTTTCTTTCTGCTTTTGGGATACCTCACTCAGGATGATCGTTTCCAGGTCCCACCATTTGCCTGCAAATTTCATCATTTCCTCGTTTTTAATTGCTGAGTAGTATTCCATTGTGTAAAAGTACCACAATTTCTGTATCCATTCCTCAACTGAGGGACATCTGGGTTGTTTCCAGGTTCTGGCTATTACAAATAAAGCAGCTACGAACATAGTTGAGCAAATGTCCTTGTTGTGTACTTGAGCATCTTTTGGATATATGCCTAAGAGTGGTATAGCTGGGTCTT
>CM053745.1:6590762-6666266 GCA_028658305.1 Pachyuromys duprasi | reverse complement strand
GACCTTATTTCTTAAAGCCAAGTCTCACTGTGTGGCGCAGGCTGGATTTGAACACACAGGCTGGCATGTTCCTAAGCCTCCCGGAACCACAGTGCACCTTCACACCTGGCTGCAGTGAGAGCTGCTGTTATTTTGCAAGGAATGAAAATCTATCTGTTCATTTAGAAATGAAGATCTTCACTGCTTTGTATTGGAGAAGGGCTGCGGCAGCCCCACACATCCTTCCTTGAAAACACCCCATAAACACTCTCTGGAAATTGGTGCTGAGTCACCGTTTCCATAGGGCTCTCTATATTAAGCTAGGAAAAACAAAACAACAAAACCCAAACAACTGGCTAAGACAGTCCGGCAGACAGGAGGATGTGACAGCCATTCTCCTCTCTGCAGGGTCTCCCTCCTCCTTCCTTCCTACTTTCTTCTGCCAGTTACTAAATGACACTGTGAATCTTTTTGTGAAAGGCTTCTGACGCTAACTGAGCCAACCACTCATCAATGTTCTGTGTTGGAACAATTGAACAATGTAAAAAATAAAAGTTGCTACTTTTTTCTTTATTATTTTTTTTACAATTTATTCACTTTATATCTCAATTGTAACCCCCTCCCTCAACTCCTCCTGGTCCCACCCTCCCTCCTCCTTCCTTCCTATCCCCTTCCCCTAGGCCACTGAAGGGGGAGTTTTCCTCCCCTGCCATCTGCCCATAGCTTATCAAGTCTCGTCAGGACTTCCTGGATCCTCTTTCTCAGTCGCCTGGCAAGGCTGTATCACCAGGGGGAAGTGATCAAAGAGCAGGTAACGGAGTTCACGACAGTTGCAGCCCCTGCAAAAATCGCTACTTTTAAGTGTAATGGAACTTCTAGTGCCCCACTTTGTGAGCTGCAGTACAAATTTTAAAAAGCAAGCTATAGTTACCTAGTTGCCACATAGGACCGTTTTGTGAACTACGTCACCGCTGCAGGAGCAGTCCGGCTTCTTGGCTTCACTTCATGCTTATCACAACAGGCTCCAAACTGCTGAGCCAGGGGACCTTGCGCCAAGTTAGACAGTGTCCACTCTGAACACAATGAAATGAAGAACACAAGTGCTTCTTGCTCCACTGAAGGGGCTGAGCACACTGACTACAAGCTCTGTAGTTTTGGATTCTAGGTTAGAGCCGGTGTATGACTCACTTCCAGGCTGTAAGCAACCATTGTTAAGTGGCACATTTTGGAGGCATAAGGATAAAAGGGAGCTGGGGTGCTAAAATCCCTTTTCCAAATATTCAGGGAAACCAGCCTGATGACCTGGAGGGTGAGTTCCAGCCACCAGTGTGTGGAACGCACAGAAAGCAAACAGTGCCGGGTCATGCTCACAGGTCTCCTAACGACAGGATTGCCTCTAAATGCAGATGTGATTTCCCGCTGAACAGGCACATTCTTCACGTGTGGGCACCAACATCTACGTACAGACCAGTACATTGTGTCATGGCTGGAAGCATTTGAAAAAAAAAAAAAACAACAACAAACGTTTCTTATAAGAAAGTAGGTGTGCCCACCTCCATTCTAACTAATCCTATCATGGCTTGAGGCCATAAAGAAACCTGATGCCACTGCCTGGAGGTGCGGCGGCGGCTAAGCTGACCTGACCTCAGGATCTGCACGGCTGGGTCGCTCCGCCCCCCCCCCCCCCATCTCCGCAGAGACACATCTCCAACCAGCCTCGGCCATTCCTCGAGGAGAGAAGTGCTTGCCCAGGTCTTCAGGAGCCTGGAAGGAAGGTGAGTTATTCTCCAAGTTTCCGGACGCTCAGCTTGCCAGTCTTGGGGTGCCCCAGGGTCTGGGGGTCGGTCCTGGGCGTCCAGACCTCCTTTTCCCCAGCTGCTTCCAGAACCCGACTCCGCCTGCTCTGACAACGAGGCTTCCTTCACGGGCGCGGGGTCCTTCCCTCCAGCATTCCAGGCCATTGTCCCCGCTCCCGCACCCTGCCCTCGCCCCTGCCGGGTCCCTTCCTTGGGAACACAGGCTCCGGCGTCCCTCACCTGCAGCATGCCTCCCCCGCTTCCCGACCCTGCACTTTGCTCATGCATCATCTCCTGGCCCTTGCGTCCCTGCAAGCCGGAGAGGTTGCCAGGACTCCCGAAGACGCTGGAGGGGACCGGGTGGAGGCTGGCGGAAGCGCAGCAGAGCCGGGAGTGAAGCGCTGATGCGCCATTGCTTAGCAGCCCTGCTCCTGCCCGGCTCCTGCCTGGGCGCTTGCAGCAAGGCCCAGGCAACGTGCCATCCAACAGCGGAACAGAATCAGGTCTCTGTTCATGTCACACTCAGTGCAGTGTTCCCAAACCTCCTGCGCCTTCTGCTTCCCCAGGGGCTAGCAGGGGGACAGGACAGCAAAGGATGTTTTTAAAAAAGGAATGTTTGAATGAATTTTGGTGGCAGCTTGATGGCAATTTGGTAACAAAATGACCTTTATGAGTGACGGATTTATTCCAGGAATAAGACAGAATTCAGGTCTCTGGTCCTTTTGCTGTCCCCACAGAGAAACCTGCGTTGTGTTATTAAGGTTTGGGTCTACTTGGGTTAGCAGTGTGTTGCCGTCCCTGGAAGAACTCTCTTCTGTTGGGGTCTGAATTTACCTCATTCCGAAGAAGAGAAAGAAAGCAGATTTGGGAAGACCTGCTAAGCTTCTCTCCGCTGGAACTCAGAGCTGCACATGCGCACTGTGTCCTGGCTGTGTGTCTTGGGGTTTGGGGTTTTTAATTTGAGACCGAGTCTCAAGTTTCTCAGTCTGGCTTTGACCGTCCCAGTCTTTCTGCCCACGTCCCCTGAGTGCTGTGATTACAGGTTTGCGCCACCATGTCGGGCGCAACGTTGAAAAATGTTAATCTAGAAGGTTTTTAAGAACTTTAGTGTCTGTTTTAGTCAGTGCTCTACTGCTGTGAAAAGACACTGTGACCGCAGCAATTTTTATAAAGGAGAACATTTAACTGGGGCTGGTGTACAGCTCAGAAGTTTAGTCCGCTGTCATCACGGAGGGAAGCATGGCGGTGTGCAGGCAGACATGGTGAGAGAGAAGTAGCTCAGAGTTCTACACGGGATCCCCAGGCAGCAGGAAGCGAGCAACTCCGGGCCTGGCTTCAAAGCCCACCCCAGTGACACGCTTCCTCTGTCACACCTCCTAATCCTTTCCAGTGCCACTTCCTAGTGACCAAGTATTCAGATCCATGAGCCGACGGGGGCCATTCTTATTCCCACCACCACGGCGTCTTTCTGTAGTCTTAAATTCTCCTAACGGCGCAGGGACAGCCTCTGCGTTTCTCTCTCACAGCGGCAGTGGATGGCCTGTGCTCTCCAGGACACAGTCATTATTATCTCCGCTGGAAGTATGATGTGGTGGTGTGAGGATTTGCGACTCTTCATCAGAACTATAGATGCAAAATGTGTAGCTGCAACAAACATTCACACGCCCCTGTGTACAGAGTTATTCAGTGACCTGAAGGTGGAAGCAATCCATGTATCCCCGGCTGAGTGATGGGTGCACAGATGTGGCTCAGACCTACAGTGGAAGGCCTGAAGGAGGAAGGAACAGGAGGGTACCGTGTACACGAACTTTGAAGAGATGCTGAATCAAGTCAGGCAGGTTTCAGCTCCTTAGAGCTGCTTAGAGCTGTCAAGCTGAAAGAAGGCGTGGCACTCTGTGCCTGCGGTCCCAGCGCTTGAGAAGCACCAGGGAAGGACCGCTGGGAGCTGGAGGCCATCTTGGGCTATCCTGTAAGCCTGCAAGGGAAGGGGGTGGGGTGAGGGGGGAGCAGGCCATGGGACACGGGGAATCTCAGCACCTGAGAAGTGGAATCAGGAAGATCAGGAGTCCTAGGGCTACAGGAGACCCTGTCTTAAAACAGAGGGAAACCACACACCAGAACAAGCAACAGGACAGGAGCATACCAAAGAGGACCTATGAAATAATCAGTATAGCAATGTATCAAAACAGATATTAAGACTCTCGGTTAAGCCCTTGGCAGAGGGCTGGAAGTAATAATAAATATAGGGGAGGTTAGTAATACTTGGGGAGAACAAGAGCTCCACAAAGATCAAACTGAGCAGGGCACAAGGGTCTTATATGGGACAGTTTCTCCAACCAGGGACCATGTATGGATATGCCCTAGAACCCCTGCTCAGATGTTGCCCATGATAACTCATTGGTGAACTGAGGACCCTAGTAAGGGAAACAGGAGCTGTTTCCGTCTTGGGCTTGATGGTTGACTCTTCGACCCTCCCCCATACATGCCAGGGAGTAACAGCCTGGCTAGATCCCGGGGGAGGACATTGCAGCCAGCCCGGAGGAAACAAGATGATCTGGGGTCAGATGGAAGGGGAGGAGATCCTCCCCTGTTGGTGGACTTGGAGGGGGCGGGGAGGAGAGGAGGGAGGGTTGGGGAGGGTGGGAGGGAGTGAGGGAGGGGGCTACGCATGGGATGCAAAAAACCTAACCTGTGATTGATATAAAAATAAATAAATTTATTTAAAAAATCATAGAGACAGAAAGTAAAATGGGTTCTAGGACTGGGAGGGAGCAGAGAATGGGGGTTGGTGGTGGGTGTGAAATTTCTGTTTGGGAACGAGAGTTCTAGAAATAGGGTGGCGCTTGCAGTGTGGGTGTGATTAAAGCTACAGGAACTGTGTACTTACAATGAGGAAGACGATCAATTACAAATTACATAGATTTATTACCATGAACACTTTAAATGATATTCTGCAAAGACCAGAAAGACTAAAAATACAATGGCTCCTTGCACCGTCATATTTACATATATTCTAGATGCTGACTATATGGTTTAATATTTGGTTGTAAAAGTTTGCGTCATGTTAGGTTTTAACAGGGACTGTATTTGACCACTTCCACCTGGCCAGGGCTGCCTTGCTTGGCCTTAGGGGATGAGGTTATGCTCAGGCCTGATGTGATTTAATGTGCTGGGGAGGGTTGATATTGGGGAGGGGGCGCCCCTTTTTCTGGTGGGGAAAGGGAGAGGGAAAAGTGGAAGGTTCAGAAGGAGGGACTGGGAGGAGAGGAGAGAGTGGACAAGGTTGGGATGTAAAGTAAATAAACTAAAATTAAAAAAAAATCAACAACAAAGACTGTATTTGGGGTAATTTGAGTAGATAGATGCACGCCCACATAAGCCAAACTGACTGGAAAGCAGCTCTCAGCTGGGTCACATTTCCGTGTTCTAGCAGCATTTCCAGCTCAGGAAATACAAGGCTGGTACCCTGATCCTGGGCTTTGAGAGAGAGCTTCAGCCCATCAGCCACTGGAGTGAAAATGTGCTTGTCCATAGCGTCCCCTGGTGGTCAGGACAGTAATTGCCTCTCTGAGCAAATCTGCTTTTTTTTTTTTTTTATAAATATTTAGTAAATTTATTTATTTATACATATATACAGTGTTCTGTCTGCATGTGAGCTTGCAGGCCAGAAGAGGGCACTAGATTTCACTAGGGATGGTCATAAGCCACCATGTGGTTGCTGGTAATTGAACTCAGGACCTTTAGGAAGAGCAGACAGTGCTCTTAACTGCTGAGCCATCTCTCCAGCCCCCAAATCTGCTTTTTTTGTGCAATGAAAATTCGGCACATGTTTGTTGACTGTGTCTGTCCTTTCTCAGTGTGACAGCTCAGAGTAATACAGCAATCTTTGATCTTGTTAGGACAGAAGCTAATGTGTCTTTAATCACCAAAGTTTATGATATATAAATGTTTCCTACTTGAGGTTTTTTAAAAGTAGTGTAGACAGCACTGTTCATTAGCTACTTACACACTGATTGACAGGGCAGAGTTCTCGATACTTTGTGGAATATGAATATTCTTAATAGTACATTTGTAACCATCTGGATTATTTGTTGAACATCTGCTCATACACGGCTTCGGGCTGGTGTCTGGGGTAGGGGGGAGGCGAAAAAGTCCCACTCTCTGTCCTGAAAGCATCCTTTGTGCTGAGTTGTGCCAATCTCTGTCCACAGAAGGGTCAACACTGTTTATTCTGAATTACAAAGTATCAGTTCACAGACACATTTTATCTTAAGACAAAGGCAGTCAACTAGACCTGGTAAGTGCATGCTTAATTCCCACAACTGGAAGGCTGAGGCAGAAGGATTGCTGTGAGTTCCAGGCCAATGTGGACTCTGAAATAAGTACAGGCCAGCCAGGGAAACACAGTGAGTGTCTGCCAGAAATAAAACAACAACAACAAAAACAAAGCCCTGCCCTGACTTCCCCAAATATATGTAGCCAGCCTCTAGCACAGAGGGAAGGCTCAGTGACCACCCCTCCCCCAAGCGCCTGCCTCCCTACCAGGCACTGGCCAGAGACATTTTCATTTTCATTCAACCATCAAGAAAGTCGCTCAGGTTCACAGGATTCCCTGGCTTTCCATTAAGGAAACAAGCTCAGAAAGTCTGCTGAGACTGGCCCCAAGCCCACAGCTGGCGAGGGCACAGCCAGGTCATGGACATGAATTGCTGCCCCAAGCCTGCTTGGCACTTGGCCGTAGGCATGCAGCCTGAGAAGGACATTTTCTGAGAAATGGGCCTTCGGGCAGTTCCTTCATTGTGCAAACCTCACAGAATGGGCTGTCTCACACCCAGGCTATATGGGATTACTCACCTTTCCTGGGCCATCGTAGGATTGCAGTCACGTCTGTGTTTGCAAACACATCTGGATATAGAAGAGGTGTCATAGCAACCCGTAGTTGTAGGAACTTTGAGCTCCAGGATCACCTTATGGACCCATGTTATGCCTTGGTCCATTGTTGGTGTGATCTGGTAGCATAGCCCTGAGCTTAGGAGGCTTCCATGGGAGGGTTGCAGTTTCAAGGCCTGGGCAACTAGTGAGACTTTGTCTCAATTTGTTTTTCTTTAAAAAATTTTTTATCAGCCTATATTAATTATAGGCAATAGGTCTCATTATGGTTTTTCCATAATGTAAATACATTTGGATATTTACACACACCTCCTCCCTTACCCGTTCTTCCCTCTCATTTTCTCTACTTCTCTTCCTCTACCCACTTAGCCCCTCCTCCACTTTATCTCTTCTTGTTTTGTTTCTTGGTGATGTAGTGAGTTTCATTAGGGTTGTTTATAGGTATAATGGCTACATCATGAGAGTAGAGGTCTTCCTTCTACCTTCAAGTAGCCTTGTACGAATCATTGGGAGGATTGTGGGATGGGTGGAGCCCAAAGCCTTTCCCTCTCCATGAGCATCTGTGGACAAACATGGTTGTTTCAGGGTCGGTCCCTTGGCAAGGCCTCACATGTGATGAAGAAACACGACTGTGAGACACAAAGCTCCTTGTCCTGGCATTATTCATGAGAGACAGGTCTCACGCTAGCTTCCTTGTAGACCCTGAACTCTGCTTTCCTTCTGCCTCGGCCTGCAGTGTGTTAGTATGGCAGCGTGCGCCTCTGTACCCAGCGCAGCAGCTAGTTTTTATTGAGCATCTACTGTATGCTAAGCACATTTCTGGTCACATTCAATTTATTTGTTTCTTTGAACGCTTGTGGTTTATTTATTTATTTTTTCCTTGTTAAGAAGATGTTAAAGCAGCATGAAGCATTACTCTGCTCAGTTTAGTAAAGACACATGTCAGGGATAGGAAGATGAAGAGGTAGAACAGTCCTTTCTGAGGGAGCCCCAGCTGGGGCCACCCAGGGTCACCAGCAGCACTGTGCCAGTCACTGTGACTCTGTCCACGCTTGCTGGAGCGAGAGGTGGACTTTTTGTCTGTCACACACACTGTGACCACAAGCCCACAAGCCCTTTGTGCACAGGCACTACATTTCTCCTATCGGGATTAACCTGCTGCTCAGTACCCTCTGCGTGTTTTTGTTCTCCTAAGTGGTGACAGTGAGCTCTCTAATTCTGTTCTGCATGTGTTTCAACAGCTTACAGGGCTCTGCTTCCATATCTGCAATAGATCTTCACATTGTAACATGTTTTATTTGTTGTAAACTTTGTGTATTTTTAAGGTATGTGTGTATGTGTGTAAGCCATGGCACTTCTGGAGATCAGAGGAGAACTTTCACAATTGATTCTCTCCTTCCACTATACAGGTCTTGGTGATTGAACTCAGCTTATCAGGCTGGGCAGCAAGTACCTTTGCCCACTGATCCATGTTGCCAGTCCTACTTGTTTGTTTGTTTATAAATAGCGAAGCTGAATATCACCTTTTAAGCAAATTTGAGATGGTCTCATGGTGTAGCCCTAGATGGGTCTGCAACTTACTGTGTAGACCAGGCTGGCCTTGACTCAAAGAGTTCTCCCTGCTTCTGCCTCCCAAGTGCTAGGATCAAAGGTGTGCGCCACCTCACCCAGCCCACTACTTCTATTTAAAAAGATTTTTTATTTTTTTTATTTATGTGTGTGCGGGTGCTAAGGATGTTGGAAGAGGCTAGCAGAGTCCCTGGAGTTGGAGTTACAGGTGGTTGTGAGCCACCTGATACAGGTGTTGGGAACCCGTCTGTTCCTCTGCGTGAGCACATCTCTCCAACCCCTGGATGGCTTCTGAAGTATTAGATTTCTGCTTTGTTTATTGTGCCAGAGCCCCGGAGATGCAGGCATGGCGAGTACTCTACTGTTTAGCCATGTCCATATAGCCTCATCTCTAAGATGCTTGCTCAAATATTTGCCAGTTTTTATTTGGGTTGCTTCTCTCTCATGGATAGCAGTTGGCACATGTCTTTCTTACATTGGGATTCATTGTTTATCTGAGAAGTTGTCTGTTCTGGCTCAATTTTTCCATTCTATGTTGTGTTTTGTTGAAGTTTTGAATTATAAAGTAGTGAAGTCTTCAACTGTTCAGTGCTTTTTATTTATTTGTTTAATGTGTGGTGTGCATGTGTGTGTGTGTGTGCATGTGTGTGTGTTGTATGAGTATTTTCCCTGCATGTGTCTCTATGCACCATATGTACGCCTGGTGTCCATGGCCAGAAGAGAGCATCGGCTTCCCTGATCCTGGGTTACAGACAGCTGTGAGCTCTGTGTGTGCCGGAACAGCAGCTGGAGCTATTAGCTTATTTTAAGACATTTTCTTTGAGATAATGCAGTTTTTTTTTCCTGTGCTCTGTACCAAAATCCTTCTACTTTTACCTTTAGCTTTTAGATTTTTGTGCTCCTAGCATTGCTTACCATAGGGAAGAGCTTAGCTCCTTCCTTCCTTTCTTCCTTCCTTCCTTCCTTTCTCTCTCTCTTCCTTTTTTCCATATGTGTATCCAGTTGTTTCAGATAGATTTATTCCTTAATACATTTCCCCCTCCCTGAAGACATGGTTTCTATTTTTACCCCATGTTTCTGGATGAGTTCTTTTGGTTCATCGACCAGAAGTCATTTCCTTCCTCAGCAGTAAATTTAAATGAGGAACGTTTATCATTCTCTTTTCCTTCAGCTCTGCAGTCTTTCCTTGGGGAGATACCCTGTTAATATCCATCTCAGGTGTGTTTACAATAGCTTTTGTTTTAATTTATTATTTACTTTAATTTCTATAGAATTTATTTGCTTGGTGTGTGCATGCGCGTGTGCATGTGTGTTGAGGGGGGTGCATATGTGCCGTAGTTCATGTGAAGGTCATGGTGCAACTTGGGAGAACCAGTTTTCTTCTTCTACCATGTGGCTTTTGAGGTGCAAACTCAGATGGACAGGCTTGGTGGCAGGTGGCTGCTGGACCACCTCGCTTTTGTTTTTAAGGGACAGTTCATTCTTTCACCACACAGAAGCAGAAGTGAGCTCTCAGAGCTGCCAGAGCAGCATGGAGGAAAGCAGCAGGGGTCTGGAGAACAAGAGGCCATATGTGCTGCATTTGAGAGAACTTCCAAGGATTCTTCCAAAACCACGTAGCCGTGGCTCCGGAGAAGACCACAGCCCTGAGGGCCTCAGTGTGCCTCAGCAGGGGTATACCATATTTAGCAAGCACAGAGTGGTGGTGGGCTTATCTCTAGGCTGCCTCTATGCCAGTAGCTGAAGACTGATGGGTGACACCTATGAGGACTCTTCCATCACCTGGATGGACTACCCTGTCTCAAAAAAACTTCAAAAGCTTGAGAAAAAGAAAAAAAAGGAGGGTGGTGGGTGGGGTGAAGACATAGCTTAGTGGTAGACCATGCTTACTTATTGTACAGAAGGCCCTGCAGAAAGAGAAGGAGAGGGGTAAGGACCTTCAGCTTTTGGGGATGCTTAGAATCCGTGGACAAACTGCTGGAGAATGACTCTTAATTCTGTCCATGATATATACCCTTTCTGAGATGTCAGAGAGCTGTCTTTTCTGAGGCTAAAGTCATGTCTTAAATTTTAACTGCTGTGCATGAAGAGATCTATAGAACAAGAATGCCTCTAACCTGTAAGCTTCACTTGCCCAAGGTCAGATAACCTCCTGGAATGCTGGGGGCTGTTGTTTGTGTAAGATAACAAGCCCTGTGTTTTCACTTCTGTAAGCGAGGTTGGTTGCCCCAACTGCATACAATGTGCTTGATCACACATAGGTGGGAGCTACATAGGCAGGAAGTACATCAGGATGTATGCTTGGCCCCGATTGGATGAAGATGGGAAGTAAGTAGCCTGTGGGTTTTGCCTTTATAAGCACTGGACTAATGTAATTTGTGGCCATTCTCCAGGAATCCCGGCTATGGACCTGGTCAGTATCCATCATTTTGGCCAGTGTTTAATAAAACTTGCTTCAAATTAGGCTCAAAAAATTATGGTAGTGTTCTTATTCTCATCTGGTGCAATGAACACAACTACATGCAGTTACGGTCCAGGCAGAAGGGGGTAGAAATAGCCAGGGCCAGGAAAACATATCTGTGCAGAGATGGTGAAGACAATCTTTAGATTGAAGGGATGGATTCAAGTTTATTTCATCATCATGATCATCATTCTCCTTATTTCCTTTTAGGCAGGATCCTACTCTGTTGTCTGGACTGGTGTGGAGTATACCACATAGCCCAGGATGTCCTGCCTTTCTTTCCAAGTGCTGGAACTATGGGTGTGAGCCACCATGCTCAGCTCAAGTTCTGGATTAATTAAGGCTGCCTATTAGCACAGCCTTAAACACCTATTGGACGACCCATTTGATTTTAGAATCCTCATGAGCCAGCTCCCATAAAGTGTGGGGAGGAGGGGGCCGTGTGTCTGAGTCACCCACTCAGGAGGCCTGAGGCTCTATAAGTGAGGTGACTCAGCCCAGGGCACCAAAGAACACTGCTAGCATGGTGAGCCCCGGGCACTGATTTTGTGCCTGCAGCAACCTTTACCTCACCAGGAAGCACAGAATGGGTGGCAGATGGCACTGTGCAACCCTGCCCTTGGCTCAGAGGCATTTGACTCAGAGGCACTGTTGCTTGAGTTGTTCATTGCCACACTGTGCTTAGGGACTGCTTTCTCCAATCCCTTTGACTCTTTAGCTCTGGTCTTCTATTTCCATATTTTCAGCTCCCCACCACTCCCAACATTTTCTAGTTCTAGCACCTTCTCACGTCCTTCACGAGCCTTTCGTCCAGATGGTTTATGGTGCCTAACACAAATGTACATGCCAGGGAGAAGTCCTACTGCCTAACTGAAGGAGCAAGCCCAAGGTGACAGTCTGTGCATTTCAGATGTACCAACGTCATTTTGTTATTGAGCTTTGGGTCTGAGGTTGGGTTGGATCTGTGGGTTCAGAAACGATGATGGTGGGGGTGAGCCCTGTGCCCTTGCTTCCTTCCTGTCTATTCTTGTGCTGCTGCTGCTGATAAATGTCTTCCACACAGGATTCTGTCTCCGACTCCATTCCTGACCCTTTGGATGGGTGAATACATGACTCAGTGTGTAGCTCAAGCAGTGCCAGGGACATAGACTGCGGGGAACCAGACCTCATTTCTTTTGTTTTTAAATCACTTATAAAATTGTCTCTATTTATGTGTGTATGTGTTGGGTGGTATATGTACTTGTTAATGCATTGTATATATGTTTGTGTGCTGGTGCGTGTTCACAAATGTGCTTGTGAGTGTGGAGGCCAGAAAACATGACGTCAGGTCTTTTTCTCAGTTACTCAACACCTTTATAACAGTTTTGTTTTGTTTTGTTTTGTTTTGTTTTTTTGAGAGAGCATCTCCTGCTGAACATGAACCTCATTGATTCAGCTAGACTGCCTAGCCAATGAGCTTCAGGGATCCATCTGTCTTTACCTGTCCCCAGCACTGGGATACAGGGACAGGCTGGTTCTTTTTGTCACTTCTGGGAATCTCAACTTAGATGCCCATGCTTGCAAGGCAGGCTGCTTTCCAACCAAGGGAAGCAAGTTGGAGTTTAAGCAGATTTAAGAGGGGATGGGTGGAAAGAAGGAAGGAGGGAGTAAAGAAGAGAGGAGAAAGAGACAGAGAGAGAGAGAGAGTCCGAGTGAGCCAGGCTTAGGAAAAGGAAGAGGTTGCAGTGGGCTTCTCAATAGAGAGGGTTGCCTAGTTTTCTTTCTCGCATTCCGGGATGGGACCCTGGCCCTTCCTAGCTATGTGCTCCAGCACCAAGGGACACACCAGCCCTCTCCTGAGTCCCACTGTGATGCTTAAAATTGTAACTTTCAAAACTTTACACTCTTATGAGGTGAAGGGGGACACCACTATTTTACTGATCTCATTTCCCTTTCTTTGCAGAAACTCCCTGCTGTGTCACTGGATGGTCAGCAGATTCCTCAAATGTTGAAGGAATCCACTGCAAATCAAGCCTCCTGCTTAGTCTGGGGGTGGAGAAGACTGAAATGAAAACCATCTCCCCAGCCTGCCCCCCACTCTCCTTTCTGCCTGTGGGGACACCCATTCTGCTCTTGGCACACCGCTGCTGAAGAATGTGTGCTGCGGGGCACAGTCTGCTCCCAGACAGTCACACTTGATGAACACACTTGATGAACTCACACCAGGAACTCCAAGTCTCCTCCAAGAGGACACCTTTTTTCCCTTTCTCTTTTTATTTATTTAAATTTTTTTTCAAGACGGTTTTTCGGTGTAGACCCAGACACCCTGGAATTCGCTCTGTAGAACAGACCTTGGCCTGAAACTCAGAGATCCGCCTGTACTAGAGGACATGTTTTACTTTCTCCTCATCAAAAAGCCGTTTTACTTGATGGGTAGGGACAGCCTAGTTATAAGTAGTTAGCTGCTGTTCAGATCGTAGAAGGGGGACATTTCCTTAATAGACAAAGTCATCAGGTCTCCTGGGGTGGGGGTGGGGACTGACATCACTTTCAGATAGGATCCCTTTGTGACGTCCCCACTGCATAGCATGTTTGCCTTAAATCAAAATGGAAGACCTCAAGCGTGTAGATTTCAGCTCACAAAAGCCCTCTGTTTACAGAGGCCGCTTGTTTGCCAAGGAAAAGAAAGCGAGAGCTTTGTCAGAGTTCGGGAGTCCGGGCTCTCACATCCTTCTTCCTCTAAGAGTGAGGCAGGGCAATTCCTTGCCTTAGTGTCAGAAAGCACAGGCCCAGGGAGCACTAGATGTTATCTAACATAGCTATTGTTCTGTGGGTGTGTCTGAGTGCCGGTTCAGGAAGCATAGTGCATTCACTAGCTTATAATTCATCAATATGGATTAACATCAGCCAGTCCCTAGCAATTTGTCAAATACCTGGTAAGCACAAAGGCCTAGCATGAGGCCCTGGCCCCTCCTCTCTTGGGATTTACAGATGATGGAGACATTCCCCAAACAGGTAAACAGAAGCAAACATGTACCATGTTTCACTGAAACGAAGGTGTCATTGACCATAAGACCTACTGTGTGGGCAGGGGAGGCATGGGCTTGACAAGGACCCCAGAGCCTCAGACCCATGGAAGAATGGCAAAGCCCGTTATCCGCACCCGCAGGATACTGCTCGGAGGGAAGTGGCAGTCTTTCTGTGTTCCACGTGTGGATTTGTTAGTGTGCACAGAAAATGTCCACAGTAACATCCTTCCCCATCCTAAAGCCTGTTCCCCAACAGGGGCTGCTCCTACTGAGGTTAGCTAAACTTGTCCCCTTGGTCCAGCTCTTTACCACAAAACCACCTCCCTGTTCAGCTGTATACCATAAACTCACCTCCTGTCCAACTGTGCGAAGAAATCCCACCTCTCTGTCCAACTCCATGTAATAAACATGCTGAGCATCCAGCAAGTTCTGGTTTCTCCAGCAGATGGCCCAGTTCATGGGCCCAAGTTCTAGCTGTGTGTCAGTCTGTCTTTTCTTCACACCCTTGCCACTCGAGTCAGGTCTGTCCCTGGAGGCCGTACATGAACGAGACAACATTTCACCACTCACATACCAACAAAAATAGAAGCTTATGGCCACGGTCAGGTGTCGCCAATTCTGAGACCCAGTTGTCCGTTTCAGAGATTTGACAGTTGGAAAGGAGCTCTTGGTCTCAGTCTTGGCATGTGTTGGAGGAGTAGCTTGGTCGGTGGAATGCTTGCCTAACACCCGCAAACCCTGAGTTCCATTCTCACCACCTGATACGTCAGCTGTGGTGAGTCACACCTGTGCTCCTAGCCCTTGGGAGGCAGAGGCAGGAGGAACGGCTGGGTTACCCTCTGCAAAGCCAGTCTGGGCAGGCCTGGGCTACACGAGGCCTAACCCTGTTCCCCACCCCCTGGGGAAAAAGTCCCAAAGAATTTGATCCCTTTGTAAGAGTTAACTTAGAAAGAAGTTTATTATTGCTCATGGTGAATTTTTAATAAAGATCTATTTGTTTTTAAAATTCTACGTGTATGTGTTTATGCCTACATGTATGTCTGTGCACCATGTGCATGTCTGGTGCCTGTCAGAGGCCAGAAGAGGGCATCAGATCCCTTGAAACTGGAGTTACAGAAGGTGGTGAGCCACGGGGTAGGTTCTGGGAATTGAACCTGGGTTCTCTGGAAGAATAACTGGTGCTCTTAACAACTGAGCCATCTCTCCATTCCCCATGGTGAATATTTTACAGATGAAAACTATCCCGATACTCAGAGGCAAAGGCTGGAGATCACACAAAGCCAGCCCACCTGGTGGTCTATGTAGTAAGAATTTGTCTCAGAAGAAGAAGAAGAAGAAGAAGAAGAAGAAGAAGAAGAAGAAGAAGAAGAAGAAGAAGAGAAGAAAGAAAAGTATGGTATTACAAGAAAAATCAATAGTTTACCTTTAGGTGCAGGACAGATGAATTAAAAAAAAGAAAGAAAGAAAGAAAGAAAAAGAAAGGAAGCCAGGCAGTGGTGGCACACGCCCTTCATCCCAGCACTAGAGAGGCAGAGGCAGGTGGATCTTTGAGTTCAAGGCCAGCCTGGTCTGCAGAGTGAGCTACAGGACAGCCAGGGCTACACAGAGAAACCCTGTCTCAGGGGAAAACAAAGAAAAAAGAAATGGAGCCAGAGCTCAAAGTGGGTGGAAATAGTCAGGGAGGCTCTGGAGGCAGGGAAGGGAGCTGGAGTTTGAACAGCGTGACTCGTTTCAGCTGGAGAGGGACCAGCTCTACCTGGTGGTGCAGCCTTGCCGTCCAGGTTACTGAGGAGGCAGAACTGAAAGTTGAAAGCCTGCCCAAGCCACAGATGAGTTCAAGGCCAGCCTCAATAGTGTAACAAGAACCTGCCACAAAATTTAGAAAGTGAAAAGAGAGCTAGGAAGATAATTCAATGTTTGGGCACTTGTTAGCATGTGTGAGGCCTGAGTTCAATACTTAGTACCAAAAAACCCCAGACAACCAAACCCCAAAACCAAAAAAAATCAACCAAAGAAAGGAGCACAAGGCCCCTAAAGGAGACACAGTATTTTTAAAGCAAAAACAAAGGGCTAAGCTGAAAAAACTTCATCTTGTAATAACTCATCTGGATTCTCAAGGGATGTCTAGTAGGTCATCTGGAAAAGGCAGAACAAATGTGACTTTAAAACTCACCACAAAGTCATCAGAATAGTGTAGTGTGGTACTGACATGAGAACAGATGTGCAGACTAGTGGAATGGAATAGAACCCAGAAAGAAACCTTTGTATACATACATGGTCACATGATTTTGCTGGATGCTAAGAGCATCACAATGAGGAAATGACAGGGTTTTGACTAAATAACATTTTTACTAATGTTAGAAATTCAGATGCAAAAAAAAAAGGTGAAAGTCATGAATCAACAGTTTTGTTGTTGTTTTGTTTTGAGACAAGTCCTTAGTATGTAGCTAGCCTTGGTTGGTGCAGAACTCACTATCTAGACCAGGTCGGCCTTGAACTCAGAGATCTACCTGCCTCTGCCTCTTGAGTTCTGGGATTAAAGTGCTGGCATCACCATGCCCAGCTGCAGTACAAATTTTTGAAAAAAAAAAAAACATATAGCAAAACATTGACAACATTGGGTCTGGCAAGGATTTCTCTAGGGTAACACCAAAAAACAACCAAAAGACACCCAAAGAGGAAACAAACAAACAAACAAACAAACAAACTCCACAGACAGAACTTTGTGAAAATTAAAACAATGGTTCCTTCATGGACACTGTCAAAAGGGGAAAGACCGTGAAAGGAGAATCTATTTGTAGGTCAATGTATCCTGTTAGGGATAAGAATCTAAAACTGTAAAACACCAAAACACACAACTAGATTGAAAAATGGACACAGGGGCCAGAGAGAGGACTGGAGTCCAGAGTCCCAGCATCCACAGACCTCCCAGTGGGCACGGTGTTACCCGGTAATCCCAGTGCTCAGGAGGCAGAATCAGGAGGCCCCAGGGAAAACTGGATGCTAAGCCGGCCGAGTTGGCAAGCTCTGGGTTCAGTGAAAACCTTGGCCCTGTAAATAAAATATAGAACTGTACTGGAAGTTTTAGTTTCTTTAGCAACTCAGTTATGCCACGGAAGCATGTTTTTGTTTTAATCCCAGCTGGACGGGCCACTTTAGTTTGTCCACAGCTGTTAGCTGTGAGTGTCTAGTGCCCTGGCAGGAGCGTGATCTTTGCCAGCTGCAGACAGTTTAAGTCTGAGGACTCTGAGGGAGCCAGCGAGTGGGGTTGGGGTGTGCACCGGGAAAGAAGGTTGCTGCTTCCCCCTGCTGTTTCTGGATTTTGTTGGTGCAGTTTGATGAGAAGTTGGAGAGATCCTGAAATGGAGATTGGACTTACTCCAAGGAACCCAACGACCCTAACCAAGAGACCTACACCCCTTCTCCCCATATTCTTCTTTCTCTCTAACCTGGTTTTGGGGTGTTGAAAGAGATTGGGGGGGAGAAGGGAACTAGAGGCACAAGGAACCCAAATAAAATAGATTTAAAAATGCAGGCTACATAGAATGGCCAAGGAAGACACCTGATATCAATTCTTGGCCTCCGCATGCATTCCATGTATCCCTCATGTATGTCCTACACATGTGGACAAATACACACACATGAAAAGTTGGCAAAAGATTTGAAAAGACATTTCTCCAGAGAAGGTCTCTATCTGGCCAAAAAGCACACAGAGATGCTCATTTATGTTAAGCATCAGGGAAAGGCAAATCAAACAAACCCGAAATAAGTTGCCTTACAGATGGATGTTACGAAGGCATTTTCTCAGTTGAGCTTCCCTCCTTTCAGAAGACTGTAGCTTATGTCAAGTTGACATTAAACTAGCAGGCCAAACTATAATGCACATTATGTTGGTAAACGATCATGTGCTTCGTAAGAACATAAAGGTACACTCTGAGCAAGGAGACTATCCCTTGTATTTTTCAAAACCCGTTGTCTTGGTCAGGCTGATGCTCTGGCTCCATAACAAGGAGAAAGAAAATTAGCAAGCAGTAAAGGGTATTGAAGCATCATGTGGTTGACTTGTAACAGGTCAAAGTGCTATGTATAAATAACTCTCGGTGCTCAGCTGTGTGTCCATGATGGGTTTATCAACTTCCCAACGTCACAGAAGAGGTAATGGGATGAATGTAGGAGCTGGTAGTAGGGAGGAGAGCTAGGAAATGCTGACGTCTAGACACGACACAGCGGTTGCACTCATCAACTCATGGAAGCTGTGGTTTCCTGAACAAGATCTGTACAAGAGCAGGCCAGTAAAAATTCCAGTATGGATGGAGGAGGGTCCTCTGAGCCCTATGTCTTTTGGAGGACTTACCGGGAGATGAGGGCTGCTGAGGAAGGGAGAGTCACTCTCTTTGGGGGACATGGCCACCGGTAGATTATTCATGCCCCAGTGGATGGTCATATGCCCATGTGCATACGGGCAGCACTAATTGTATATGAGGCTATCAATAGCAATAAAAATAAAATAAAAAGAGGACATGAACTTGGGAGTGAGATGGGGTGGGGACACATTAGGGAAACTTGGAGCGTGATAGTGGTGATGGACATAATCAAGACGCATTGTATAAATGTTCGAAACCTTCAAAGAATAAGCAAATATTATTTTTAAAATGTCCTGAGAACAGCTAGAAAGCAAAGTCCTTCCAACAGAGGTTCCCGCCATTTATGAAATCAGAAGTGGAAAGAGAAGCCTGAAGCTTGTCCATGGAGAGGGTGGGGAAGACTCTACCAGGGGCCCTCTCATTTTGGAACTCCATCTGACTAACCCTGAATTTCTGCACAGTGGTTTTAAGTGCCTGATTTGATGATGTTATCTATATGCTGCTTTTTGTTTTTTTACATGGAAGCTTTATGCAAGAGGACAGTCTGCCTGGCCCGGGAAGCTCAGTTAGGGGCTGCGCACTGCACTGAGCCTTCTGAGCCTTCAGAGGTGGCTGTGGAGCCCTCTGACCCCATGGACCATGTGTTCCTGTACATGGGGATCTTTGCTCGTCATGTCACAACAGCAGAACCTCCACCATGGAAGAGGAGGACAGGAAGCTCTCCAGACACCGCCAGTCTGAAGTTGGGCAAACAAAGGCACTGAGGAAAGCCAGGAGGGTCTCAGTGAATATTCCACTGTGAAACACTGACCCTGGCCTTTAAAGGGGTCCAGTGGGTGGGGTCAGCTTCCAGGGAGGACAGCAACCAGAGAGAGGCCTGGCCAGCACCAACTCCACAGGACAGCATGGGCTGCCACACTTGCCCAGCATGCTTGACTTGCCTTAGTGGGTTTTTCTCTTCCACACATAGCCTCCTTTCCAGCTGCCCCAGGAACATTCACACCACTGTGACAAGCTTCCAGGCATCTGGAAGAGAGGGGACCGCTGGCTTCTTTGTTCTGTAGGTGGAGAGACAACAGACCCGATGACAGCAAGAGGGGCATTCAGTGGGGCCAGAGTTTCTCCGGCATGGATCCACGGCCGTGTTTGGTGGCAGGAACTGCCTCAGCCCTCTCTCCTGTAGAATGTCTGACTTGAGTGTGTTATAAAAAATGTTTGAAGTTGAGTGTGGTGTGATATATGACTGTTTTTCCTGCACTCAGAAAGCTGAGAAAGGAGGGTTGCTGTGAGTGGTAGGCCAATCTGAACTATATGAGAAGAACGTAGCTAAAATAATACGCTAATGTAAGAAGCAATCTCCGTGTGTGATGGTGCGTGCTTGGGAGGCAGAGGTAGGTGGGTCTTGTGAGTTTGAGACTGCCTGGTCTACATACTAAGTTCTAGGCCAGCCAGGGCTACACAGTGAGATCCCACCCAAAAATAAATTTAAAAAATGAAGAAAAAGAAAGGGGTTTTATTTTGTTCCATGATCTGAAGGCTGGGAAGTTCAAGATTAGGTGCCAGTCTTCTGGTGAGGGCCTTCCAGTACGTGCAGGTGGTAAGAGGGCACGACAGATAAGGATGTGAAGAGAACTGGCGGGCCCCATGGCCACTAGCCCACTCCCGTGAGCAAAGCATTGCTTTATTCACGGTGGCAGATGCATCGCGGCCTCAAAAAGGCCTCACCAGCCCCCAGGACCCTGAGATCAAGCTTTAGCATGCATTTTGGTGAGGATAAGCTATATCCAGACTTTTACCAAACTCAGAATGGCACAAGAAGTCACATCCAGGATAGGCACATGGAAATGTAGAGATCTGAGCTTTAAAGAGCCAGAATAAGGCCGGACTGGTGGCCCAGGTCTTTAAGCCCTTGCGAGTCGGAGGCAGACGAATCTCTGTGTGTTCCAGGCCAGCCTGGTCTACAAAGTAAGTTCCAGGACAGCCAGGACTGTTACACACAGAAACCCTGTCTCCAAAACAAAACAAAACAAACAGGCAGAATAAGGTTTCTTTATATTAACTTGATTCGATTATTTTTGTGTGACTGTAGTGTATGAGCGTTGTGTGTGCAGCCAGTGATTGAAGGACCAGGAACCCTGGCGCTTACCGATTACTGATTGGCTGGGCTGGCTAACCAATTAGCTGTCTGGTAACTACTGACTTCCAGCCAGTGCTGAGGTCATAGAGAGGTGCCGTAGCCTATGGTGGCCCTTTTAAGTGTGTGCTGGGAGCCCCAAACTCAGTTCTCCACGCTTGGGCAGCAAACACTTGCCAAGGGTTGCAAGTGTGTGTCACCAGGCCATTTGGGAAATCAGCTCTGGATACCTCTTTCTAAAATAGAATAGCTGCCTACTCATGGGTGTTGGCCTTCTTACGGGCAGACCAAATGCCCCTGGGCTTGAGGGTATTTGCCACTCAGAACAGGCTGGAGGGTATTGCGTCTTGTAGGTTGATTTCTTCTCCCAGATGGAGAGGACAGGGGAATTGCTGGGGTGGGGAAAGGGCCCGGAGGGCGGGGCAGGGAGGGACGGAAGGAGAAAGGACACTGGGTGTTACTGAGTCAGGGTACCCTCTGGAAGTGTAAGCTGTAGAAATGGGGCCTCCTCATCTGAGGCAGAGGTGTCACAGAGTGGGAAGGGGCCAGGATCAGCTTTCCCTGTTGGAGACTCCTGGATCATACATTCTTTCATTGTTCCACTGAGGGCAGAAGTGAGTGTGTATCTTCCCCTGGTCACGGCCCCGAGGTTCCCGCGATTTTCTTAACACTCCACGCCATCCTCATCTTGGCCGCCTGGCCCCTGGCTGTCCCCTCAGCTCATCCTGACACACCTTGGCTATGTTTGCTTTGACCTAGTCAGCGCCGGCCCAGGACCCTGCGGCCCGAGCATCTGTGATACCCCTCTCGTCCCTGCCCCCAGCTTCTCCTCCACCAGGGATGGGATGGGAGGCTGGGATGTCGCCATTCCTTCCCTGTCCAGAGACTCCTGCGCTTCCTCATTAAATGAAGCCCTACGACAAGCCGGTCCTGACCTCGCCTTGGCACCAACTCAGAGAGAGCTTGCTGAATCACCCACACCGGCCCAGCACCCCGGTAAGGCCTGTAATTATGGGCTCTCTTCCACACCTTGAATCATGCAGCTCCGAGTCTGAAATGAGGGGTGTCCAGGTGCCCGCCCCGATTTTACAAGCAGGACCTAGTCACCTTTTCTTTGGAACTGAGGGGTGCTGCTTGCTTCTGGCTTCTGTTGAGGCGGAAGTAATGCTTATGGATTAGCAAAAGATCATTTCGCTGCTGTTTGTTTTGGCCTCAGTACTTCAGAATTCAAACACTTGTACTCTTGACCCTTCAGTGGTGGCTGGTTTTGAGTCCACTTCCTGTCTGATTGCGAAAATACTCCCTTTCTAAGGAGCTTTAATTGAAGTCACTGGCCGGATACTAATTAATTAATTAATTAATTACACCCCCACCCCCGGGTTAGTGATGAAGCCCAGAGCCTCACACATGCCAAGCAGGCATTGTGTGATCAACCACTTTCTTTTTTCTTTGTTTGTTTCTTATTTATTTATGTATTTATTTATTGTGAGACAGGGCCTCAAGTAACTGAGGTCAGGCTGGCCTTAAACTTCCCTTGTGGTCAGGATGACTGAACCTCTGGCCCTCCTTCCTCTCCCTCCCGGTGCTGAGAGTACAGGTATGCATGCGGCACCACGCCCAACGCCCTGCTATCAGGCTGCACTCAAGGAATGCGCATATCCGAGGCTGACTGCTAGCTGTTAAAATACTAGAGACATTTAAAATAATTTACAAGTTACAAAAAAGCTTTCTACGGCACTTAGTCCAGCTGGAATTATAGATAAGCACTTGCGCGCGCGCGCGCGCGCACACACACACACACACACACACACACAGGAGACATAGGTCTTTCAAATTTTCAGCTCGGTGGCTTGTTTGAGGTCTTCTCCTCAGTCTGCTTGGCCATAACACAGGGAAGGGCACACCCACTTTACTGGCATTCTAGAGATGCCAACATTGGCAAAGAGAGGGGACAATTACATTCACTGAGGCCCACATGGTGTATCAGCGGCTCTGTCAAACGCTTTCTTATCTTAGCATCATTTAAATTAGTGTGAACACTTCAGAGGTTGTGTAAACGTGGGTGTCTAGCGTTAGATGTTGTTTTGTATTATTACAAGTTGCATTCCCTCAGGGGAAGTGAATTGCTCCGAGCTCAGTTTCTTTATCTGCAAACCTGGGCTAATACCTCCTGACTCTAATGGCCGTCCGTCACAGGACTTAGCTATGAAGGAGAAGGCTGAGGCAAAAGTCAGAGCAATTTACAAATCTTAGACGCTCTTACTGGTGCCCATGATAAATTCCTCAAATTGCTGTGTGATAAAGATCTTGTCAGGCTTTCTCAAATGTCTAGCTTTCCCATCAGGGTTGTCTGTCCAAGTTAAAGACAGCTTACTGGAATATTTCTGTAACCTTTTATCCGATCCCGGATTTAAATATAGCCTGCAATTAGATCGCAACGTCAATTTTCAAAAAGGGTGGGGGAGGGTGGCTCAGAGTCCAAACTCTGGGTGGTGACCTTGGGGTCTGCAATCTAAGTTCTGGAAAGGAGGCTCTCTTTCTGGGAAGAGAGGCTGGATGTCTTTTGCAGTTTTTGTTTCCGTTTTTAAGACAGAACGGGTTTGGGGGCGGTCCATCTTAAGTGTCCGAGTGGCTGTGAAAACAAGCAAGCAAGCAATGCAGCTATTGTTTGGGTGGCCCCGTTCTGCCTTGAAGAGTTTGCCCCACGTGAAGTTAGCTCGCAAAACCCTGAATAGCCTCAGCACACCTGAGACCTGGTGCAGGGTGAGGCTTCCTGTCCCCAAAAGAGGAGGCTTTTAAAGGAGGAGGAGGAGGAACCGGAGGAGGGGTACTAGGCACCTGTCGGGAAGGAAGCCTTACCTTATTTACTCCTTGAATGTGTGGAGAGAAAAGCCAGTCAGGACCTTGCCCTAGAGCCCTACTCAGGAAAACAGAAGCAGGGACAATGCAATCCTTCCATCTAGCTGTTCTCATCCCCATCATCTTTAAGGGGGTCCCTTCATTCAGGGTGACCTTCATTCAGGCGCCACTCTGTGGACCCTGTCAACTAAGTTAGCCTAGATTTGGAGTGAGGAAATGTAACATTTAATATTTTGGGTCTGGGACGCACAGATAACTCATGCATTGTACTAAAAGCCGTTGATGTCTTTCAGTCACCTGACCTTGGTGGCGATTGAATAAGTGACCTTGGTCTAAAACAATTGCTCCAATGTTCTGTTCTGCGCTGATGCTCTGGGTAGGTCTTGTGTCAGAGCGGATGTTTTCAGGCTGTTGCTGAGGCCAGTGTTACGTTTATCGCTATTTTCCAGCTTGTTTGTTTATTGTTGTTTTCAGGTCTAGACAGGATCTCATTGTGTATCCAGCATGGCTCAAAAATTTATTAATTTTCATTCTTTGTGTATTAGTGTCTTGTGTGCATGCATGTATGTGCACCGTGTGCACGCCCGGTGCTCAGGGAAGGTAGAAGGGGTCGGATTCCCTGGAACTGATAGATTGTTGTGAGTCACTATGTGGGTACTGAGAACTGAACCTAGGTCGTAACCGCTAAGCCACCTCTCCAGTTCCCCAGGCTGGTTTTGAACTTGCAACCCCCCAGCTTCTAGCTGCAGCTATAGCTGGTGTAGCACTGCCCCGTTTGGCTCCATCTTGTTTTGATCAGGAAGCTGGTGGGCTGTGGAGGCATTGCTCAGCTGCTTGCAGTCCTGTGGGAAAGGTCATAACAGGGCTTCTGCTCATGGCTTCTGCAAGGACAGGCTGCAAGGGGCAGGGACCTTCATGCGGTCTGTATCCCAATCCTCTTCAAGCGCTCTGTGGATGCTTCATGCTCTACACCTCTGCACAACCAGAAACAGGACTTGGAGGTGTGGAGGGCAGGGCAGGCTGAGAGAGCCAGGTACCCCGGGGCCCTGTGCACAGAAGAGCTGCTGTCTGGGAGGAAGAACCTGAAAGTCCCATTGCTCTCAGATGTTGAAGGGCAGCAAGGCTGCTGGTGGGGCCAAGAGCATGGAGCACAGACAGGCAGGTGGTGAGAAAGGACACGTACAGAGAATGGACTCTGGTTCTGCTGGACTTCTATTCACACCCATTGGCTTTTGCTCCAAACCTCTCAGATTTTTAAAGTCTTATTTTTTTTTCACTGACAGAATAACTGTACACGTTTATCAGCGGTATGTTGTTTCTTTACATGTAAATACAGATCACTCAAAGTTGGATGGTGGTGGCGAACACCTTTGATGCCAGCACTCAGGAGGCAGAGGCAGGAGTTCAAGGCCAGCCTGGTCTAAAGAGTGAATTCCAGGATAGCCAGGGTTACACAGAGAAACCCTGTCCTGAAACACAAACAAAAAACCAATACAAACAAAATCACTTGAACCTCTGTTGGTTCAGTTGTCAGTTATTTTGGTGGAGAGAACACTCAGAACTCATTTCTCCAGCTTCTTCCAAAGGTTCTCCCTCTCTGTCTTCCTTCCTTCTGCTTTTCCTCCCGTTCCTTCCTTCTTGCTTTTCTTCCTTCCTTCCTCTTTTTTTCTCTTTGTCTCCTTCTGCCAGAGCCCAGGGCCTAGAGCATGTTCAGCCAGTGCTTTGTCCCTGAGCTGTGTCCCAGTCACAGTAAAGGTGACTAGAGTTACCCCACAGTACAGTAGCCACCAAGAATCTACAGTGTGTGGCATCACATCTGTGACTCACCTTTCTATTACCCCCTCGTCCTCACCGTCCCCAGAATCCGGTAACTACTA
This sequence comes from Pachyuromys duprasi, assembly GCA_028658305.1. Lineage (NCBI taxonomy): Eukaryota > Metazoa > Chordata > Mammalia > Rodentia > Muridae > Pachyuromys > Pachyuromys duprasi. Next base: position 6,641,329 of record CM053745.1, on the reverse strand, counting down.
CCTTGTTTTCTACTTCCGTAAAATAAACCTCGTGAAATAGTTCACATGTACATGAGGCCATTCAACACCTGTCTTTATGTGTCGGGCTTATTTCAATTAACACAGTGTCTTCCAGGTTTATCCGTGGTTCCCAGTGGACAGAATTTCTACTTCAGAATTGTTGTAAAATTAAAATCGATTAATACACTTATTTATGTTTTTGAGACAGGGTCTCATGTGTCCCAGACTGCCCTTGAACTTCCTGTCGCCAAGGACAACCTTAAAATTCCTAATCCTCCCACCTCAGCCTCCCAAGTGTTGGGATAATAGATTATGTGCCTTCATTCCTAGACATTTATTTTTAGCTGATATAGAAAAACATACAAATTGCACATCCTTTTAAAAACTGTGTCTGTCTACACACGCCCTGGCACACAGGTGGGGGTCAGAGACAGCAGGTGGGAGTCTTTTTCTTTATGCTACATGGGCTCCAGGGATTGAACCCACGTCATCGGGCCTGGTGGCAGGCCGCACTTACTGGCTGAGTCATGTGGCCAGCCCCCTCCACTTTATATTTGCAGTGTATTTTCTTCCATCCATTTATCATTGGGTGGACCTGTGAGGTGATTCTATGTCCTGCCTTTGTGGGTAGATTAGGGTTACAGCCAACATGAAAGTATAAATGGTCAGTTTTACACCCTCTAGGAGTATACTCAGGGTTGGAGTCATAATGTAGCTATTTTTAATTTTTTGAGATATTTCCACGTGGTTTTTCACAATGGGTGTATAATTTTTATTTACCACCAAAGCTGTGTAAGGGTCCCTTGTGCCCACATTTATTATCCTCAGTATTTATTATCCTGTCTTTTTGGCAAGCCATTCTAAGAGCTACATGCTGTATGTCATTGTGATTTTGCTTTGCAGTTTTCTGCTGATTAAAAAGGTCCATCTGCCTAACCAATGCCCCTCCAGCCCTAGTTGGGCCATGTGGACTTCTCAGCCTCACCTTTGACTTCATTTCTGCTGCCTGAGCTCTTTCCACAAGATCTCCAAACACCATTCCTGGCCAGATTGCCCTCAGCACCTGCCTTTCATTGGACTTTGCCTGTGAGCTGTCTCATTGTGGTTTAACTAATGATTGACGGTTATGGGGTACTCATGTCCAGACCTTGTGGCTGGGCTAGCACTTCTAAAAGCGTCCCTTCAGGGAGGCTGTCGCCCACTGTAGCTGGTTCAACCAGGCTTCTTAAGATTCCCTGCTAGAGAGCCTCCACTCCTTCCCATTGTCCCTGGCATTTCCCAACAGTGACATTCGGTCCTGTCGCGATGTTACTCTGTGGGATCCCAACGCCTTTCCAGACTGCAGAGAGAGAGTTCAGAGTTCAGTTTTCTTTCTTTCCTTTCCTGCACTCTCATTCTGAATTCAGACCTTGCCCCTCCCCTGCATGCCCTTCTCCTGTTTTGCTTCAGAGACTATCCAGAGCCACAGCGTGGCCCCAGACAGAAGCCCAGAGGACGCCTGCCCACATGCATGATTCCAGCCCTGATGTTTTTGTGTCTTGCATGCTGAGCAGGGACCTCGGCCACTGAGCCGTGCCCCTAGCCCGCAGCCCTGACCCTATGTCATGAGTTTCTGCCTTTCTAGGGCCTGCCTTATTTCCCCACTTTGCACGTGACTCATTTTCAACATGCTTTAACTCAGTCTCACATGTCAACACAGATACCTTAGTTACTTCATTTCTATTTCTCAATGCTCAGGCATGTCTCCGTGATGGAGTCCCGGCTGGCTTCAAACCCACTATTCAGTTAAGAATGGCCTTCAGCTCTTGAGCCTTCTGCTTTTCCGTGGGGATGCTGGGGTGAGAGATGGGTTCCACCATGCCCCGCCGCCTTCTGTTCAGGGTCTGCACTACCAGTGCTCAGCGCCCAGCCGAAGCCCTCAGCTCTGGAGCATGATGCAGCTTCTTTACTCAGGTCTTCATTTGTTCTACAAGTTTCCAGGCCTGAGTTCACAGGGCTTCCTAACTACTTCAGAGCCTCGTTGAGTTCATGGTTTTCTTAGTTTTTCTGTTAAGTCATCCTTAGATTCAATTAAGTTTTCTCATAAACCTTCTGGGTTTTTCTATTTAGTTCTGTAAATAAATGGAATAATGTCATTTTATAACATTTTGGACAGATACAAGAAACTCGGAGAATTAATCTTGGACGTTTGTCCTGTGTCTTCCTGTTTGAGAAAAATTCATCTTAACTCTCCCATAATATAGTCCTATAAACATAGATATGCCTTGGCTCCTCCCACCCTGACTCAGTGGTTCCCAGCCTTCCCAATGCTGGGACCCTTTCATACAGTTCCTCATGTCGTGGTGACCCCAACCATAAAGTTACTTCATTGCTACTTCATAACTGTAGTTTTGACATTGTTATGAATCACAATGTAAATATCTGATATGTGACTGCCAAGGGGGTTGTGACCCACGGGTTAGAGCTGCTGTCTTGACTGGACCCCGACCCCTCCTTGTTCTCTCTTCTCCTTGCCCCAGAAGGCAGAATGAGCCGAGAGGAAAAGCAAGCAAGTGAATGCTAGCAATAAAAGGTGTCCATTTCCTGTTTCCTTAAAAACTTAGTTGATGGTGGAGCCTGATGGCACAGGCCAGTATCCTAGCTGCTTGGGAAGCCGAGGCAGGAGGACTAAAGAGTGAGTTCAAAGCCAGCCTAAGCAACTAGTGAGACTCTGTCTCAAAGTAAAAAAATAAAATAAAATGGGACTGGGGATATCTCAGTGGTAAACTGTTTCCAGAAAAGACAAGAAGAAAAAAGGAAAGGAAAAGATAGGAGAAGGAAGGCCGGCGAAGGGAGGGGAGGGCAGGGAGGAGGAATGAAAATGCAGTCACTTCCCGGAGTATTGGGGGGTGCTTTTGCGAGCTCAGACATAGTCAGACTTCTAAATATTTTCTTTTATTGCATTTATTTATTTGTGTGTATACATATAAACACACACACATGTACATACACGTACAAGTACATATACATGTGGGGTCAGAGGAAAACTCACAGGAGTTGGGGGTCAAGGGCTTAAGCCCAGGTAGCTGGTTATGTTTGGTGGTGAGGGTCTTTGTAATCTCTTACATGCTTGTGAATGGCGATCACTAAAGCTTCTGTTTCTGGACTGGACGGGAATGAAAATCCCTAAAGAAGATCTCTGAGGTAGACATAAGTATGAATCTATGCCAGCTTTGGGAAATAAGCTGTGGGCTTAACAAATGAGGGTCCTAGACAGCAGGGAGCTTTGAGAAGCTGCCATGGGCAAGACACCATTTTTACCAACATTATTCGAGAATAACATTTCCTCACAACATTCTACATGGTGGAGGCTTCCAGGGAGCCTGTCAGTAGTGTTGAGATGAGCAAAGGTCACTGCTGGCTGCCTCATGAATGTGAGACAGGATGATTTTCTGGTATTTCTCCCTTAAAGAACTTGACCAGACTAGAACATGGTTGTTTTTCATGAGGCTGGCCGAGCCTCAGCTACGTGTGCTGACTTGTCTTATTCGTGTAATGCTCATGGTTAATTTATATAGGGTTAGGAGGTTGTTTCACGCAGCACAGAGCTAATAAAGTAAGCCAGAGGCGTCAACAGTGTTGGGTGTCTGCATTGAGAGCACATCTCAGTGAGCTGTGTCTTCCTCTGTGGACCACACACTGTCTCTTGGGTGGAGAAAAGAGATCTTTTTCTCCTCATTAAAATGTTGTAGTAGGACTATCTAAACAAACTGTCATTTTAACTGTTTCTTTTCTTTTTTTTTTTTTTTCTGTGTAGCCCTGGCTGTCCTGGAACTCACTCTGTAGACCAGGCTGGTCTCGAACTCAGATATCCTCCTGTCTCTGCCTTCCAAGTGCTGGGATTAAAGGCGTGTGACACCACCACCCAGCTATCTTAGATGTTTTTAAGTATGTATTTTTTCTTACTGCTTTATGGCCAACTCCACCAGCCATCTTCAAAACTGTTTCATCCCTCCAAGCTCAGCCAAATGCTCCTCTTTCCCTCCAGTTCTTGACAAGCATTTTATATTGTCTAGAGGGTATTTGTCCCTTTGTGTCCCGCCTACTTAACTTAGCGTGATCTCCTCAGGGTTTTTCCAGGTCTCATGAGCCAGATTCTCTCTCGTGTGGAAGGAAGGGTTCTCTGTTCTGTAAGTGGAGCACATTTCGTTGATGGCCATCTTGGCAGGTGTGAGGAGGAACACTTTAAAATGGGGTCTACAAATCTGTTCAGTTGAGATTGCTTTTTCTTTTTGGAAAACGTTTCGAAGGTGGGAAAAATGCGCTCTTGAGTTATTATAATTCAGAATTTTCCCCAAGCTCGTTTTTTTAGGTTTTGAGAAGTAAATGTCACATTTGTGAAAGGCCTGGCATTTTTGGATGGCGACTTCTGGGGTGGCTCAGGGGCAGACTACTCCCATAGTATGTGTGAGGGCATGCGTCCCCTCCCTACCACAGACAGACAGACAGACATGGGACAGAAAACCAAGGAATGCTGACTCTTCAGAGATGTCCCACCTCGCTGTTAGCTAACCATGTCCGAGTAAGGAATGTGCCTGCGCCGAAGAGTGTTGAGGGACAAGTAGACTTCCCTGCAGCTATGATCCAATGGCAGGCTTTTTAAATCAAAGCCAGAGGAAGAGCCAACACAGGAAGCTGTGTAAGGCTAAGTACGTCATGAGGCCACACAAAGTGGTTAGGACTCTCTTTGTCCCATTGTGAGGAAATGTTATGTAGGGACTTCAAGTTCCTTTTTATGGTCTCCATAACAAAATAAAAGCAGGTGTATATCTATGAATTAAAAATGTAAACGCCAGAGCCATGGGATTAGAGGTTTCTATGCAGGGCGGCAATGTTCAGGCTGAGGAATGTCTTGAAGCTGTTTGACTTGCAAGGAGCCCAATGGACTGCAATTACCCCAATGGACTGCAGATGGCAGCAGAGAGAGGCATGCCACATGACTTGCAGGTTCTACTCTGGGTCAGGGCTTTTCTTAAGCAGGAGATGGTTATTACGCAAAGAACAAATATTTAAATATACTAATCTAGGAAGAGTTCCAAGACATATCCCTAAGAAGGAACCATCACAGAAAATCTGGCTTTAGAAATGACAGCAAAAGGCAGAGATGGCTCAGCTGATAAAGGCACCTGACTTCAAGGCTGAAGATCCAAGTTTGATCCCTCCATGGTGGAGTACTGACTTCTCTAAGTAATATGGCATGTCCTACACACATGTCATAGTGCTTACCTGTCCTCCACATACTCAGGCTAAATAAAGAAATGTGAGCAGAAGCCATTGCTATATATACATGCATGTATAAGACTAATGTGTGTACAAGACTAGTGTGTGTCCTTGACTAATACAAGCTTCTACCCTAAAATCTGATTGTAAATTGAAGATATTCTGAAGTAAAGATTTTATTAATCGCCAGGTAGTGGTGGTGCACACCATTAATCCCAACACTTGGGAGGCAGGGGCAGGAGGGTCTCTGAGTTCAAGGCTAGCCCTGGTCTACAGATCCATTTCCAGGACAGCCAGGACTACAGAAAGAAACCCTGTACCATAAAAACCAAAACAGAACAAAGCAAAATAAAAGAAGCCACGATAGGTCCACTCACTTTACTGAGTATTTCAGCTCAGTTTCATACACACTATAGAATGCTATGGTTTCCGTCATGATCTCAAGGTTAACCAGGATCTAAGAGAGGGCATCATGCAGATAATGCCCCATCCCAGGAAAAGATCCACGTTTGAATTCAGAGTATGTACTCTGGTGCCATCAAAAAGTAAGATACTCCCAAAACAGAACCATTGTTGCCGGGGGCTGTTTGTACAACCGTATGGAAAAGACTGGAAGGTCATAGGACGAGGTACGGATAACTGAGATTTCTGGGCAAGAGGTGAACTGAGGATGAATCCCGCTTCTGATTTTATACAGCTCTGCATTATTTCATTTGAAATAAAAATACGTCTCTATATTAACATTTACACAGTAACATTAGTTGCCTTTTCATTTAAACGTCAGGTTGAAATTGGACAGGTCGCCAGTGCACAGGGAGGCTGTGGGGAGGGAACTCCTGGTTGTGATCCCAGCCCGAGGGCCGAGGGTCAGGAGCTGTGGTTTACTCATTCTCGGAGGAGCTCGCATTTACTAGGGCAGTTTACAGCAATTGCTTAAGGCCGAATGAGCGAATGGTCAGCCTGAGGTGTCAAGTCTGTCCTCAGCTATTTGCAGAGTGCGCTCAAGAAGAAAACAGATCTGCTCTTACCCTCCAAGGGAGGGCTGGGCGAGGCTGAACGGAGAGCAGGTGTGGCAAGGAGGTCAATGGCGGGTGGCGTGGTCTCATGTGGACAGGCCACCTCCACTTTTGCTTGCATCATCTCCATACATGCCCCTGATTCCTGGGGTCTGTTCCCAGCCTTTCTGTATCACTGCCCTGAGACAGGTGGCTCCTTGTTACTTGTTTTCTGTAGGCTTCTTCAAAGAGTAACCGTCCCACAGTGGCCTGTGTGGGTGCCATTGCCTGGTGCCTGACACTCCCTGCCCTCCCCTTTTGCTGTGGTGTTGGCCTGCGCCAGACACAATCTGTGGGATTTGTTGACATACAGCCTTCTTTAACATAAAGGTCAAGTTCTATTTTTTTAAATTAGCTCCAGTTCCAGGGACTAATACTGTCTGACATTTAGTTTGTGCCCAATAGATAGCAGCAGAAGAAAAACTCACGAGGGATGTGCAGGAATGAAGCATGGAATCTTGTGGGCGGTGGTAGCACCGCGGACCCCAGTGGGGTTACAACAGACTTAGGTGCGGGCCTGTGGAGTTAGTCTGAGCCGTGGGAGGGAGGCTTATAACCTTTGTTCCTCCTGGACCGCTGTCATCGGCCTTTGGTCTTGACAGTTACCAGAGCTGTGCCTTCTTGACCAGCCCTTGCCCCTCCGAAGCAGGAAAGGTGAGGGGAGACTTCTTTTATGTCACAGTGAGGCTGAAAGGAGGCAGGAGATGTTTTAAGCGTTTTTTTTTAGGTGGTATGGAGACCCTGACAGGACAAACTTGTAAACATTCTTTGTTACAATACTGGTTCTCTTTTCTATCTGCTTATTTGTATTTATTTAAGGTTTTTTGTTTGTTTGTTTTGTTTTCTGTTTTGAGGCAGAGTCTCATGAAGCTCAGGCTGGCTTTGAACTAAGCATGTAGCTGAGGATGACCTTGAACTTAAGATTCTCTTGCTAACCTCCCAGGAGTTGGGATTGCAGGCATGCCATTCCTATATGTTTACTTTCTCCAAGGCTGGGGATGGAGCCTATGGCTTGTGCGTGGGTAGGCAGGCATCTTGGTATGGAGCTACTTACTCTTCGGCCCTTGGCTTTGAGTTACAGAGTGATGTGGCTGTCACTCACCTTACCCTGCCCCCCCGTGTCTGCAGCCCTCCTTCCCCTGCCTGTGTGGGTGGCCTCCCAGGTCACCGTCAACATGTACTTTCTCAAGCTTCCAGCTAATAGAGCTTTGCTGGAGACATTCCTGTCTAAGATGTCATTCAGCATCTCACTCAGGGTCTGCGGAGTGGGAAAGAGGTGACGGCAGTGGCACTGTCCCAGGTGGAGGAGAGAGTCTGTGGAAACCACCGCACTGATTTCCTCAGGTCCAGGAGGTATTCGGGAAGCCCACTCTAGCCAGAGTGAGCAGGGAGCACTCTGCTACCTGCTGTGGCCCACATACAAGCTGCTCCTCGGTGGGTGAGCCAGCTGGTTAGAAACGGTGCCAGCCGGGAAGCCATCAGACTGGCAGTGGCCTGTCTCTCAAACAGGTGGCACCAGGCTTCCTTCGTCAGGGAATGCCCCCTCCCCCTAACGCAGGTTCCCCCACCCCCCTGCCCCGCATCACCTGTAACCCTCAGAGTTCACTCACACCAGGGCGTCTCCTCCAGGACAAATTGCCAACTGCTGGCGGAGGATGATCATATTTCAGAGGTCAAGCTTTAATTTTCAAGCTTGTGGCCAGACCTCTCCGTCAGTGCTATGAAGTGGTTGGTGGCGGTTTGTAATTATTTTGGCCCCGTCCTTTAATGCCTGAAGAGTGATAATCTTCATAATGTGTGGGAGTGGAACCAGCCATTTAAAAAGCCGTGTGTTCTTTTAACAGGGCACCCCGGCAGGTGGCAGAGAGCACTCGCCTCGGTTCTATTACTTGAGTGGAGGTGGGCTGATTTTCATTCCTTTCAAGCTATGCGGAGACCGCATGGTCCTCCATAAAACTTTTGCCACTGGTGTTTGAAATGCTTTGACATCCTCTGACTGGAAGGATGGAAGTGTTGGCACCGCCCCGCAGAGAGCTGCATGCGGGCGGTCACTTCCCCAGGACAGGCTTCCCTAGCAAGATACGCCCCATGGGAGTAGACACTGAGGAAGTATAGAGCTGCCTCGTGGGCTGCATGCTCCCAGACACAACGAAAACGTTGGTAAAGTTCCAGAGGACACCGTGGGCCACAATTCATGTGGTAGTCTTCACAGTGGGAAAGGTTTTGATTTTTAAATAGAAAGAGTATTGTTTATTGATTTTTGTGTTGCCGGTTGTCAGATATGGGGACGTGGATGTGGAGACAGGTGCTTTAGCGCTGACCACACACTGAGCCTAAAGCCTCATGAACTGTGAGTCCCTCTGGTTCTTCCAGAAACTGGACTGATCCTGTCACCAGGACTTAGCAGCCCGCAAGCCGTGTTCCCTCACACGTCACAGTCCTTAGGATGGGGCTCATCGAACCTCTTAGAGTGCTATGGATTAGGGCAGCAATGTTCTTCCCCCTCCCTCTTTATCAATTTTTCCAGCCACAGGGCATTTTCTGTGAGCACACAGGGTGACCTGTGAACACACCCGTCGGATGTTGCAGTTATAAACTAGGAAATACACGTATACACAAATCACCATAGCTGTGCATGGTGGTGTTTAATCTCAGCACTTGGGAGGCAGGGGCGGGTGGATTTTTGAGAGTTCTAGGCTAGCCGGGGTGACAGAGTGAGATCCTGTCTCAAAGACAAAACAAAACAAAAAACCCCCAAAACTTACTATTGAGTAAGTTAAAATTTGGTATTCTATTAAAAACCTCATTTAATTTTAAAGTATACAAAATAATCTTATTTTAATAAATGACATTTAAGAGTTTACAAAATTATTTCAGTGACAAGCATGAAACCACAGCTCTTATATATTGTTACAAAATTGCTTCCCAGTGCCATTCTTGGCAGTAAGAAGTGTCCCTTGCTGGAGCTGCTGAGGGTCATCTTGTGGGAAACACATACTGGCAATATTAAGCTTCAACTTGCCCCAGAAAAGTTTTATATTGACCTAAACTCTAGTTTCTGTTTTTTTCCCCCCAAATATCTGTATTTCTGTTTCCAGTTAAGAAGCCAGTGCTGAAGAGGGAAGCAAACAGACTTTCAAAGTAGAAAAACTCAGTTTTAATCAACAGAATTTAGAGTCTAGATGTTTCATTGGTTCTTTGAAAACAGTCAACCCCCTGCCTCTACCCCGCTTTGTTTCTGCACCATTAAATTGTACCATGGCAGTGAAATTCCCAAGCAAACTCATGAAGTCGCTGCGTCTTCTGATGCGGGCTGATGTATCCCACAGCTACAGAGAAGGGAACTGGCAGGAAGGGCGGGGAAGGGCCGAGTTAGGCTCATTCCAGGTGGCAGTGGTTGGCATAGTCTAGCTGTCTCTTACGCAAAATTACACTTGAACTTTTAATTCTTGTCAGCAGCCAGCACGAAGAGCTTCCAGCCTGTCTCCTTTGAGACAGGTCGTGATGCGCTGTAGTCAGCACACACTGAGGACCACAGTAGGTGGCCTCAGCAGCAATGCAGATCTCCCAGAACCGAAAGGCCCACGTTTTCAAGACCTCCTGAGATCTGGTTACACATCATGTTCACATCACAAACTGAACCTTGGAAATAGGAGGAATGTATGATGGTTTCCAGATCGTTTTAAGAACAAAAGAACCTATCTTATTTTAAGATTTTCATTAAAAAAAGAAAGTACACAGCAGATGAAGCATTAAATAACTTTCTCCATTATCCATTGTTGCAGACTTAAACTATCAAAGCAAATAGCAGAATGGAGATTCTTTTCCTTTAACTGGGGGCAACTTGGGGAAGGTTACCCTAAGGGGGGAACAGTGAACATTCTTGAGAACCTTCCTCGGGACTAGGCTCTTCTCTCCTGTCTGCAGAGAACGAGAAACAATGTGAGACCCTTTGTTTAAACTGTGAATGTATCCTACAAGAATAATGGCTACCAGCACGGGGTCTCAGTGGAACTAACTTTAGAACCGATTAATGCAGGCATAGAATTGGGCCTTTGTTTGGGAGCTTTGGGGGAAGGGAGTCCCATGGAGGCTTCCAGAGTTTCATGGGAGGCCTACTGGGACTTCAAATGGTGGCATGTAGGGTGGGAATGTTTGTCTTGGGAACTGCTGGTGGCCGAGCTTTGATAGCTGAGCACCGCTCATCCTTTCCCTCACCCCTGGTTCTAGCAGCCAGGCAACGCATTAAACTGGTTTTTTTGACTTTCCTGAACAATATCTAATGAACAAATAGCACAATTCTGTGATATTTAGCAGGATGCAAATTCCAGATACCGAAATCATGAACACGGTGAAGACAGTCTTTTCTGTGGGCCTAGAAATGAAGCAGTCCACCGTATTGGGACAAGGCCAGGCGTTGCACTTCACCAGACGCTGCATGAAGAAGCCATTGTACATAATGTAAAAGACATACATGAAGACGGCTTCAAAGATGACCCGGAAGAAGATGCTGGTGGTGTAGGTCCACCACAGGGAGCCCTCGATACGGACCTTCTGGGTTTTGATCTCTTCGATGTCCTTAAACTCGTTCTTTATCTCCCCCTTCATGAACTTCCGTTTCTTTTCATGTCTCCGGTACGCCACATGCATGGCCACCAGGAGGGCTGGCGTGGACACGAAGATCAGCTGCAGGGCCCAGAGGCGGATGTGAGAGATGGGGAAGTAGTGGTCGTAGCACACGTTCTTGCAGCCTGGCTGCAGGGTGTTGCACACGAAATCTGCCTGCTCGTCCCCCCACACCTCCTTCGCAGCCACCACGAGGATCATGATGCGGAAGATGAACAGCACGGTGAGCCAGATCTTCCCGATGCTGGTGGAGTGTTTATTCACGCCCCCCAGGATGCTCTGGAGCGTGCCCCAATCCATCTTGTCCCCTGGCTGCTTGGCACTGGGAAGGACAAATAAACACAAGACAAGGATCACTGGCCTGCCCAGAACCTGGGTCCTATTTCCGGTTCTGGGTGAATATTCTTAACTGTCTTCCCCAGTAAACACCGACCAACAGTCTCCTCTAGGAAGACAGGTGAGTGTACAACTTTACCATCTCCATTTCCCCAACCATCGCCAACGTGCTTTTGTATGTTCTCCAGAATAGTTCTCCAAGTTCACCTGAGTGGTTCACCCCGTTTTTAGCACATAATAGAGATGTGGGCATAGGGGTGTGCCAGAGCAAAGGATTTCTTACCCTGAAGGCAAAACCGGGTTCTGACTAAGGTCACCTCATGGGTTCCCATTTCCATACAGGTCACTCTGTGGGCTCAGGCTTCGCAGCGTATCACAGTGACAGACAAACACTTGGAGCAACTTCACCTTAGAGGCACGGCTGCCCCATTCATGTGACAGAATTTGTGAAATTCCAACATGACCTTGTCTCTAGGCTGAAGCCTATTCTTCAAAATGTTTCAGTATTTATGGGCTGGTTACTTTACATTTGAGATTCCTCAACTTAATCCTTCCCTGTAAGCCTCGCTTCCAGCCTCTGTGTGAGAGGAGCAGGGGAGAAAGAGTCTCCACTCTTCGGATTTTACACTCAGGTTCGGATTTTACACTCAGGTTCGTGACTGTTGAGTCAGGACGCTTTGGCTAACTCTCTATCTGTTTTGATGTGTTGCAAGCGAGTGTTGGACTATGGGCTGTGGTTTTAACCTTGAAGCGATTCTAAAACAAATACATCGTGAGCAATGACAGGAAATCTAGCTCAGTGGCTCCCCAGTTACTGGCCCCAGGAGCCACCTGAAGTGTTTTGCCTTGGATGACCTGGAGGATCTTCCACAAGCCAATGGCCTTCTACTGCATCCCAGAGCAGGAACTGTCCTTACTGATTCAGGACTACACCCCGCCTGTCACAATCAATCCCTCTTCTGAAAGATCCCACCCTCCGGGGTGATTCACTTGCTTTCCTCCCCTTCCAAGTCATAATGACTCCTCTTGCTCTCATTTAAAAGCATCCCAGCCTCCTGTGGTAGCAAGTCACATCCTGTTTCTCAGTGGACTCAAAGCGGGCTCAGAGTGAAAGTCCCTCTTTGCCCATAGTGGCTGTGGCAGAACACAGAGGAGCCCACTGGCTGGAACCCGCTCAGCTCTGCCTTGGTCAGAGGAGGCAGGACCTTGCACATGAAGTTAAGGGAAGCAGACACACACTGGTGAAACATCAGGTCCTCTCCAACTTGGAAAACAGGAACAGGGCAGGAAGAAACAGTGGCCCAGCAGGTTTAGCCCTGACCCATTTATACCTGGACTGTCTCAGGCCCCGAGGGAAGCTGGCTGGCTGACCATAGCTCCCCGTGGTCTGCCCCGAACAGCAAACATATTGAAAGCTGCAGTGTTCTGTGTTGAACAAAACAATCTGATTGGAATTAGACCTCCTGCTCTTCATGTCCACTCGCTGAGTGGAGAGCTAAACAGTCACACATCTGACCCAAAATACAGAGCTAGAGGGCACGCAGGGGCACCTTCACCTGCCTGTGGATCCCACAGACTAGCCCAGTTATTACCAACTGGGAAAAAACAAACTTCTGAGTAAACTCTTCACTTTTTATCAAAATTAAAGTATTTGTCCACTTTGAGGTTTGCCGTGTTCTCCGGGGTGCTTTCTAACTTCATGCGGCTGGGATTGGCACAGCATGGTGGTACACATCTGTGCTCCCAGAATTCTGGAGGCTGAGGCAGGGGGATTGTGCTAACTTGAGGAAAACTTGGGCTGCAGAGCAAGACCCTGGCTCAAGAAACAAACACCAAAAGAGACAAAAACGAAAAACAAAAACAGGGGAAAATGTTGTCAGGATTGAACTGACGGGGGGGGGGGGGACGCCAAAAGAAAACCAAGTAGCTGGGCTGTGGACCCTGGCATATCTGATTGCAGCTGCTAGTCTTAAATGACCTTCCCAAAAGGAGGGGGAGGTTGAAATTTGACCCCACAAGAGGGCTAGGAGTACTAAGCCAGCTGGGTGAAATCGTCAATATTCAACTGTGGCGTAACCGGAAGGTCCCTACCTGGCCTGGGTCACCTGCAGATTGTCTTGAAGGATGCTAGTGTGTGTGTGTGGTGGTGGTGGTGGGGGGGGGGGCAGGCGAATAGTAGCTCCTGAAAAGGAGAAGCTTCTCCCTGTTTATAATGTAATATATACAACCCACCCCGGGAGCTGGCGGAACACCTCCAGAGGCTGTTCCCACATCACCCTCCACACAACTGTGACTAACTTAGCCCATAGTTTCCAAAGGACTCCGAGGTTAATGGAGCCACAGCCGTGCCCGGCTGCTCAGTAACACCCCAGGGGCCTGGACAATTCGTCCCATTTAGGCCCATGCCCTCTTCCTTCCAGGCTGCACTAAGGGACACGTTTCTCAGCAGCACGCTGTCTGTGAACCTGCGTCCCCTTCCAGCCGCAGAGTCCCGCCTTGGACGCAAACCCCTACAAAGCATTTAAGGAAAAGGAAAAGCAATCAAAAATCTCCTCTCAAGTGCAGGCCGGGGCTCTCTAGCTGGGCGGTCGCCCGCGTCGTTCCCGCGCTTCAGGTGGTAAAGGTCAGTGTCTTCCCACGGAGGCCGCCCGCTCTACAAATGAAACCAAGTTTCCGTGCTGAGCTTTCGGTTAGTTTAAGGACTTTCAATGGCGGCAGACAACGCAGCCAGGAGGCCCCGGGGCAATCCTAGCCAAGGAACGACGGCGACGCGTCTCAGTGGCCCGCGGAGCGGCCCGACCCCCGCGCCCCTCCCCGGCCCCGGCCGCTCCGGCTGCGCGGACGCTGCCAGCCGTGCGCGCAGCAGCGAGCGCGGCGGGACCAGCCCGGCCGCCCTAGCCCCAGCCCCAGCAGCGCGCCCGCGTCCGGGCTGGCGGAGCCTCGACCCCAGCCGCCGCGGGGCGTCGCCCTCGGGCTCGGGGCTCCGCTGCGGCTCGGCGGCGCGCGGCGGCGGACGCACCTGTGTCCCGAGAAGCGCGCGGCGCCGGAGGGCGGGAGGCGGCTGCTGGTCCCGCCGAGGCTGTGGTCCCGCCGAGGCTGTGGTCCCGCCGAGGCTGCGCCCTGCGGACCGGAGCGCGCCGCCTGGCTGCGAGCTGGATCGGAGCGCGCCGAGCGCCGCGGCCGTGGACACCTGTCGGCCCGGGCGCCTTTTAACCGCACCCTTCACCCCGCCCCTCTCACCCCGCAGCGATTGAGAAAGTGGCCGGGGAGGCGGCTCCCGGAGGCCCGCCGCCCCCAGCGCCGCGGGCGGGGCTCTCCGGGCACCCGGAGCTGCGAGCCCTCCCCAGCCCGGCCATCCCCCAGCCTCCGCCCGGCTCTCCCTCGCCTCCAGCCTCTCCCAGCGTTGCGTCCAGACCCCGCGGCGCTCCGAGCCCCGGCTCCTGGCTTTAGGGGAGAGCGGGTGGCGGTGAAGGAGACTTGGTGATGTCTGTTACTGCTCTGGCCAGGGGAAGCGCGCTGTTGCGTTCTACGCTGCGCTGTGGTGACATATGTTGTGTACGTTAGACAACCGGGCGTTCCGAGGACGCGGAGCTTTGTGTGCACCCGCAGCTTCCAGGGGCGCAGGCGAAGCTCCCCTCCCACGGGGGGACCCGCAGCGCAGTGAGCCCCGGCATCCGGAATCTGTGTACCAGGCCGACTAACCGAGTTCGCCTTCAGGGCCGGCCAAATCCTACCTTGTTCCCTGAATTCCCGGTTTAATTCGATCACTTTGAACAGTGTGTCGGTGGCCAGGCCAGAGGGCGGTGGAGAGGTGAGGCCAAGGCTGGCCTCGACCGGGCTGGAAGTGGACATGTCATAGTCTCTGGAAGGTGCTCTGCCTTCGCCCTGCTCTTTCTGTCTTCTTTTCCACAACTGAGATCATTGCAGGGAAGGGGCACCCAGAGTCGGCGAGGGGGTCAGGCAAGCCCATCCCTCTTGGAGTCCCGGCTGCTGGGTAGACCCTGGGCAGCCTGTTCCGCCTGCTCAGGTCTCTCTCCACTAAGCTGGGCACGGATTCCTGGGTCTCCGTGTTCACCTGCATAGTCTCCAGAGGGAAATGACACGAAGCAGACTCTCACCAAGGGTTCAGAGGAGAACGTAAAATGTCAAGAGCAGGCTAGGCTTGGGGGTCCTAGTCTGGCTAGCTTCATCCTACTCAGTAACTTGCCACCCGAGTCCTAGGGCAGCCAGGTTTGGGGCACAAACCGCACGTCCTTGCAAAGTTTCCTCAGATCAGGTTTACATGAAGTGAAGGGACCGTGATTCAGTCTGACAAGGCACGTCCGGCCTAAGGAAAGGCTTTCAATGAAAACAACCTTAGCTGAAGAAGGTACACACTCTCCCCGCACCCCCCAAAGCTGGCTCGTTGCCGTGGGCAGACGCAGCAGGGCTCTGCTCTGAGGCTGCTACCCCCACTTTCTAACTGTAAGTCTTCATCTGAGAGTGAGCGTCATACAGCCCTTCCGAGAGAGAAGACGCTGAATCAGCTGGTGAGGAACGACTGGCCGAGCCAGCCGGGGTGGTGCGACTCCTTTGGCCGGAGCACATCTACAGATGAAGCAAGGACGTGATGAGGTGGTGGCAGCCGGCAGGGCAGTGCAGTTTTCACCGACTGGAGTTCCTGCTCAGTGAGAAGGAAAGAAGATTCCAGAATCATCGTAGGAAGTTGGCTGGGAAAAGGGGCTGGCGGTCAGAACTGACTCACTTTCCCCACCGAACAATTTCTCCTGAGGTTTCAGTGCCCACGTTAGGATTACAGGTTCAACGCCTACTTCCCTCACTTTGCTTCTGCAGATTTGCCCAATGGCGGTGTGTTGGCTGATTGTCTCAGCTGATGGGAACATTAGGATTTATAGTTCTTTTCCCCTAAAGTCCCCACTGAGAACCCAGCACTTGACTGTCTTGTGTTCCAACCAAGTGTCCTTGTTTCTTTGTTCCCAGATGGACCAGAGCTCCTCTAGGATAGGAGATGCTAAATTTATTTGTGTATGTTCATACTCCAGAGGGGAGGAGGAAGGAGAAGGGGGCATGAGAGCAGGAGAGAGGAGGCTAGAAACGAGCAGGGAACGGTTTAAGATTATCTCCAAATGAGGCTGGATGTGCACCCACTTAGCAGATTGTCCACAAGAACTTGTGTGCCCCTCACGGTGCATTACCTTGATACAATGAGCACTGGACATAAACCATAGCCTTTCACTCCAGCTCCCCAGGGGTTCACGCTTCACCATTGGGGCCCATGAGAAGCTCGGTTCCAGTGACGCCATGGGCCGGGACTGGGAACTGTGGCCCCACAGTGGACCAGCTCACCTTTGCCTCAGTCATGTGTAGGGACTAACCAGAGAACGGTCTTTGATCTGACTTCAAGCAGAATCCTATGGCATCCTCTAGGTTGGCCTTGAACCAGACAATCGTTAGGGGTGAGCCAGGGTGGGTGGGGGGGCTAGGAAGCAGCCATTGATGATTAACCAGTGAGGACCTCTGAACACTGCAGCTTGTCACATACCCGTGACAGGACAGGGTTTTACGTCTGGTCAGTCCGGAGAATGTGAACCCTAGTTCACTATTACTCAGCTGAACTTTCTTGATGTTGAAATTGCTTATGGGGTAAAAGGGCTAACATCTAGGCTACTTGGTATTTTAATTTTGATAGTTTTTTATAAAATAAAAATACCCAAAAGAACTTGCTCTTGTACATGAAATCAGTGCAAGATAAATTGTACAACTTGCCATTTTGGAGAATGACTGCTTGCTGGCACCCTTCTGGGGCAGTCTCTTGAATCCTGGGAAGAAATCTCTAAAAACGCATAAAAAATGCCTCACATTTCTGACTCATAAATCAAATGTAGGTGATGGCAGAGAATGTTTAAGAACAAGAAAAGGCTTGTGAATGTGTGGTTAGTCTCTACACACGAATGAGACAAAGGTCCTACCACTTGACAAGTTTTCGGGCAAGCTGGGTCCATTGATCAACTCTAGGAGAGTCATAGCCCTTCGGGTTGCATACTCTTTTCCTGAGTTTGCTATTTGAAACATGAATCCTTGAGCATGACTAATAAATCATATTCATCTCTTTCCAAAATAGCAATTGGACACCGAAGGGCCCCTGGCTTCCCTGGATCGTGTAATGTCTCTGCAGGAACGGCTCCTCTGGGCCCCGTCCGTCTGTGGGCGATTATTATCTGGGATACATTTTCACCACAATTCCTGTTGCTATTTTATTTGTTTTGAGCCAGCTTCTCCAGCCCAGGCTGGCCTCGACCTCCCTATGTGGCTAAAGGTGATGTGAATCATGCTTCTGCCTCTGCATCTTTAGTGCTGGCACCACAGTCCATGGCTCGGAACCTGGTTTCATTGTTTATCCCTGAGTTGTACCATTCCTATGCTTTCTAAAACTCATTCATCTGAAACCATGTAGGAAGAAAAAAAACCCAATTGTCATATTCAGGGTAAAAATAGAAGGCATTTCACACTTCCAACCCTTTGACCTCTTCCAAATTAAAGACAGTTAAGTCTCCAACGTTGAAGCAGCGACAGGCGCTGTAAGAGGTGCTGTTCCCTTCCTCTTGAAATGCTGGCTCATGAGATGTTCTGGGGAAATGGAGGCCGTTCTGTCTCTGGTGCACTCACCCCGCTGAGAGGCCGTTCTCAGTGGCTGGCTGGATGAGCACAAACCTGCAAGCACGCCGCTATGGGTCTTCTGTGGTTGCTTGATCAGCCCGCAGAAGGGTGACAGAGATTCTCCCAAATGAATTTGTGTCAAAAGCACACGCATATTACTCTGCAGTGAAGCAACCATAACTGCCCTTGCTGGCTAGCAGGAAGCATTCTTTTCTACTGAATATTAAATTCTCTGAGTTACAGTAGCTAGTCAGCATGGAAGCCCCGTAGCATCTACAGACTCGCCAATGTGATTCCTATATTCTAATTTTCGTGACAATGTGCCCTACATCATTTTGAATTCTTTTTGGTGTGAACCCTCCCCCCTCCCAAAATTCATATGCTATTGTAGAACAAAATTATAGTCAGGATTGATAATGGATTATTAACTCTTGGTTATATTGTATTTGATAGACAATAGCAATTTGGTGTGGAACGCTTGTTTACAGTGTTCTGAATTTGTTTTTTTCCCCCTGGGAACCACTGATTATGGGGTTAGGTTTTTGCTCCCAAGATCCTAGTTATAGCATGTTCTGCAACCAGCAAATTCCTCTTCTGAGGGCTGAATATGAAATATTTGACTTTAAGATTCAGAATAGAAATTATGTGGCAGCTGTTCACTTTAAACTCCCCCTTAAACTGTTTGAGAAGCATTCCCGATTTTGGGGAAATGTTCTTTAAAGAAAAGGAGGAAAGTAAATCTCAAGGCCAGAGGAAAGAACGAAAAATATATGCTTGCAATACCTACAATGCACAGTAGATGGCACTGAAAAGACTCGCTCAGGAGCCCTGTCCTGAGAGAACATTTTACATTTTCTAGTTTGGCGTTGCCCCTCTTGATCTCCTGAGTAGGCTGGAAAGTAAAGTTCTTTCCTTTTACCCCTCTCCCTTCCTTTCCCCGATCCTCCCCTTCTCCTTCCCTAAGCATTCGTGAAACAATAATAAGAGAGAATATCTGAATGCATTGCTCTTAACAAGGGTAAGCAATGCTTTGTGAATCTGCACATTCAGACTCCCAGATCTAATGCAAAGCGCACTTCTTGCTGTCAGTCTCTTCCCCAAGCAAAGGTGGAAAGCCACTGTTTTGTTCCATTTCCAGGGTGTCAAGATATATCACAGGTAAACAGCTTTATAACAAGGGGGAGAGGCCTGGAGGCTCTAATGTCTAAATGCAACTCTGCTGTGTCTTAAGTTCACGCCCGGCAATCCCAGCAGTCTCCAAGCTGGCAAGATGTGTTATAGATTGAAAAAGGACATCTGGTCTACCACCAGACTCCCAAGACTCCCTATTTTTCTCCCAAGACTCCCTATTCTCAACTGAGAGCATGGCAGCATCTAGATCTTTCTCCTCCACCCCTTCCTTCCTTCCTTCCTTCCTTCTTTCTTTCTTTCCTTTCTTTCTTTTCTTTTTTCTTGTTTTTTGAAACAGGGTTAGCCTGGAGCTTGCCTGAAACTCACAGAAATCCACCTGCCTCTGCCTTCTTATGCTCAAATTAAAGGTGTGTCACCACACTGAGATTTTAGTTTTTTTTTTAATTAAATAAAAGTTTAGGTAAAAAGAGTACAATAAGTGCGCTTGATAAATAGCAGTCACCCATGAGTCATTTTTAGTGGATTTATATATGTAAAGAACCACATATGCATATGAATGATATGTGCATGTGTATATATGAACACACATTTGTGAGAGTTTGTGTGTGTGTGTGTGTAGGCAAACATGTGTATATGCTGTGTTGGAGGTCAGAGAAAAAACACCTTAGGTTTCAGCCCTTGCCTTCTACTTTGTTTGGGACAGGCTAGCTGCTCAGCAAGCTTCCAGGAATGCTCCTGTTCCTGCTTTCTATTTTGCTGTAAGAACAGGATTTCCCAGGATCTGGGGCTTCAAAGGTGGGTCTTTTTGCTGGCCATCTTGCCAGCCCTTTCTTGGAGACTTTCAATGGGAAAGTTTGCATTGTTTAATTGGGTTCAGAGAAGAGACTGCAAATGTTGAAGCTTTGTATCATCTCCTGGATTTGAAATGAATGTGTTGATGAGAAGTTTAGGGTGCTAAGCTGCTGTTGGTAGTGACTTGGGGCTCCTGTATACATGTAGCTTACACGCATGGAAATGGTGCTGAGCAGCTGGCAGGATCTTGGTGTTACCTCTGGGAGAGGGCATTCACTTCTTCTGACCATGCCATGATGTGCATGCAGGCTATTGGGCTGCTCAGATTTTTATTTTTATTTTATTTTATTTTATTTTATTTTTGAGACACTGTCTCTCTGTATAGCCCTGGCTAGCTAGGAACTCTCTGTGTAGACCAGACTGGCTCCAAACTCACAGAGATTCTCTTGCTTCTGCCTCCCAAGTGCTGGGATTAGAGGTGTGTGCCACCCTGCCTATCATTTGCTTGGCTTTTGAAGGATAGGCTTTTGCGCTTATGATTTATCAAAGGAAAAGATGTTGCAGATGTAACATGGCTAAGTTTAGATTGTGTAAGTGACACACAGAAACACACACACACACACACACACACACACACAAAGGATTTCTGGGTATAAGCCGATGCAGGTTAGTGTGCTAATCATCTATGCACAATTGAGTATTCCTACTCATGCAGATGCTTCATGCTTATCTCACTGCAAAAGTCCATGAAGAAAGTTTCTTCCTTCTTGCTAGTTTTCCAAGGCAGAGCCTTGTTACAGTATCCCTGACTGCCTAGATTTTATTGTGTACACCAGGCTGACCTTGAACTTACAGTGCTTCCCCCACAGCTTCTGCCTCCCAAATCCTGGACTTACACACACGTTACCAATCTATCCTTTCAACATAATTAGAAATAAGGTTAAGAATCCAAGGGCTGGGCAGAATCAATGGCTCCGTTGCCAAAATGGCCATGAAAGAATGAGGACCTGAGTTGAGATCCACAGCACCTGTTGAAATACTGGTGTTGGCAGTGGGCATCTATAATCCTAGTGCATGAGTGTTGCAGGGGATTTGACCCTGTTGTGAACCCTGAGATTGTGAACTGTAAAAACCTGTTTCTTGTTTGGTGTGGTTCAGCCCTAGCACACACCTTTAATCCAAGCGCTTTCTGAACACAGGATTTAATAAAGTTAACCCTAGATCAGGAGGCAGAACAAGAAGCCAGCTGACAGGGTAGGAAGGAGGGACTCTGAAGGAAGAGTGTTTAAGACAGTGTGCAGAAGAAAAAAGTGTTTTGTTTTTTTTGTTTGTTTTGTTTTGTTTTGTCTTTAGCTTTTGTCTTTTTCCTCCTGGGCTGTCAGGTGAGCTAACAGACCTTTTTTCTCCTGGATGGTCAGCCGAGCTAGGAAGCTTTTGGCCTTGGGCTTCCTTCCTTCCTTCCTTCCTTTCTTTCTTTCTTTCTTTCTTTCTTTCTTTCTTTCTTTCTTTCTTTCTTTCTTTCTTTCTTTCTTGGAGGTGAACTGAGTAGGAAGGTCAGGTGGGTGCTTTCTCTGCCTCTCTGAGCTACCAAGTTTTCATCTCAGCATCTGGATTCCCAAGTCTTCATTGGTAAAATTGAACAGTTGGGATTTTCATTTTTTAAAAACGACATATGAGTAAGGGGAGAAGGTGGGTCCTCGGAGCTCATTGGCTAGCCAGTCTCACTGAATTGATGATTCCTCTCTCTCTGCATCCTGGCCCCCAAGAAGTGAGCTAGTTTAATGCTCCCACAGGATGCTCCGCTTATAATGCAGCCAACTGAGTAAAACTCCTGAAACTCCTCTCCTGGAGGATCCTGGCAGTAAATGGTTGATGGGTGAGGGAGAAACATTTTCTTTAGTGGAATAGCTACTGGTAAGTCTCCCATGTTCCTGTGACCTTATAACCATATTGCTGTAGTAACTCTAATGAAATGCATTCACATACACATTCAAACAACAACAATGACAACAATAATCCTCCTCCAAAGTAAATACACCCCAAACCTGATGTAAAAGTAGAAGGAAGACTAGCTGAGAGGAGGAGGAGGATCAATGGGAGTGACAAGAACCAAAAGAAGGTAAGGGGCATGCAAACACCGCCAAAACACACAGTATACGAATATGAGACAGGATACTTAACCACACTGTTGTGTATAATTTATAAAAGGCAATAAAAACTTCAGGCAAACAAAAAAACTGTTCTGAAACCATGAGCCCAAATGACCCAAATGCAGTAATAACATTTTTTGTAAAAGGTGGGAGTTGACATATGGCTGGAAAACAGAATCAAACAATTTCTCAGTGTTTGAATTCAGTGTCAGAGTTGACTGCAAGGTAAGCCTCAAGCAATATTTAGTCTGTCCCAACCTCTTTCTAGCACAAACACTGATGAGACCAAAGAGACAAAACACTCCACAAAGTTTGTGTAGGAGGGAAAAGTGAGCTTGGGGTGGGAGCTCAAGGGTCCTTTGTTTGCATCGGGCTTCAGTTGTGTACCCACATTATCAGTTAGACTCAGCCTCAGCTCCACCTTCAACTTGAAATTTGACTGCTCAGGCTCTTATTCTAGCATCTGGCAGAAAGAAAAGGATTTGTGTTTACTAGAAACGAACAGTAAAACACCCTGGAGATATTTTATATACAGTATCTATCACTTGGCAAAAGATTATAAGGTGTGTAAAGAAGCAGGAAAATAGAACCCACAATTAAGAAAAAAAAATAGTGACTAGAAGTAGATCCACGGCTACATGGAAACCAAGTATAATGTCAACCCAGATCAATGGGAAGCTGGGCCGTAGTACAAAACACACCTCAAAAGAGGTGAGAAGAGTCGAAAAGGCAGTGCGAGTGGGCAAAGAGCCATCTTATCAAGAAAACATCCATCTGATCGAGGATTAACCACACATCAGAGCTGTGAAACACAAGAGGCAAAACTGGAAACAGCAAAGGGGAAAATGACAAATCTGTATTCATAGACTAACAGAATTCATAGAAAATGTTCACCAAAGTTATTAAGGACATAGAAGATGTCCTTCAACTTAAACCCCATCAACTGTCATTTATATTTGTGGAACATATGAGACCCACTCTCATAAACTTTCCTATGCATAACTGTCTCCCACAGACTCTGTTTCTCTCAAAGGTTCTGAATCATAAAGCAAAAATCAATAAATTGTAAAGAAGGGAAACCATATGGCTGTTTATAGAACTAAATTAGAAATTATGTATCTAGAACTTACCAAATATTTGGGAATTAAACAACAACAACATATGAATAAAAGAAATAATTATAATAGAATTTTAAAATATTTCATATTCATCTTATTTTGTTTTGAGTCAAGATCTCACAGTGTTGCCCAGACTGGCCTTGACGTGGAAATCCTTTGCCTCAGTCTACAGAATAGCTGAGATTAAATCTCAGATGGATAGAAAACGAAAACATAAAGATAAAAATTTGGGAATGCACTTTAAGTAAAGCCGAGAAAGAATTACATGTGTGTATCTAAAACAGAAGGAGGTTTAAAGTTGATCACCTACGCTTCTACCTTAACAAGTTTCACACAAAGAAAAAGTGAAAGTCAGTGTTGCTCTAGACAGGTAGTAAAGATAAAAGTGTTTGAATTGGGGTCACAGGATCAAAGGGAGTGTGTGTTGACAATGTAAGCAAGAAATGGACTTTTGATAACGGATCGGGAGAGAGTGGCAAGAGTCCTTGGGCATTCTCTGAGTCACCTAGCAGGCTGCTTCCAGTGTTTGTCTGCCCTCCTCCCAGCCCACACACTGGCATGTGATATTTACGAGCAAAAACAGACTTTAGAAAGTCTTTGCTGAGACAACCAAGGCAGGCTGTCTATACCCTTCACCACATCTCCACCTCCTGTCAGAGTCTCTGGTCCTTCCCCTTGTCAACTTGGTGGCCATAGGCAGAGCAGCTTGGCATGGGCACCTGCTCTTCAGGAGTTGAGGCTGTACACATCTTCCGTGTAGGATGGATCACACCGGGTGCAGCATCATGTTGGGCGCTTGAGGAAAAGATCCCTTGGTATAATGGAGGGAATCCTGGCTGGGAGGAGGTACTGCTAGAACAGAGCTCTCTCTCTGCCTCCGTCCTGGGAGAGAGACTGATTGGAATAAGAGCCTTCGTTCAAATGATCACACCATGGCGGGGCTGGACTAATTTCTCTGGTCAAGGCACAGAGCAAATGGGGACACTTGGTGATGAGTTTGGCTCCTGACCTTTTGTGGTACCAGAGGAGATAAGGGAGAACATTCTGAAAGAAAGAGAAAGAAGATAGCCCTAAAAACAAAGCAGGCTGCTGGCACAGAAGCCATGAAGGCCAGGGCAGCAAAGGACACCGAATGGAGTAAGGTAGTAGATGGAACTCCGCAGAGGTCTGCGGTGTGGCCTTGCTCTGGAAGAGAGGGGCAGCCAGGTGCAGGGTGTCTGAAGGGATGACTTCCCGACCTCTGGAAGTCAATCACCAGCGTAATGCCTGAGGCATTTTTGGTAGCCATGGGTGGGGGTCGGGGGCTCTGCTAGTGGATTGGTGGATTGATGGGCTAGCCTGAGGCCCCCTCCTTGAAGGAGTCAAGTTGTAAAAGACCAAACTAATGATTTGAGTCCATTGGGCTAGAAAGATGGGAACCACCTTACCGTGGTGTTTGCACGGTTGTTTTTATTACCCCCTGGCTGGACAAGACGAATTTCCAGAGTGGATAGTTCAGAGAAGTAGCTGTTTCCCAGAACTTACAGGAATTGCAGGTGTCTGGGTCTGTTTACAACAAGCCGGAGGAAGGCCTAGCCTGAGGGTTTCTGGGCCGTGATATTAGACATTCTGACCTGAGGACCTCTTGCCTGTTTCTGTGCTCATGTGACTCTTGTGATCTGGTGCCTGGATTCACACGTTGAAATCCTAATCAATGTAAATTTTTGTTTTGCTTCGTTTTTTTAGGTGGCAAAGGGCTGGAAAGGAATTAGCATCCTCATAAGAGAACATAGAGAGCTCAGCCCATCCCTGTGTGAGGACACAGGTACAATCACTGGCATAAGGGATGATCCCTCACCAGACACCAGTGGGAACCTGTGGGGGCCTTATCTTGGACCACCGCGGTCTCTAAACTGTGAGAAAGATATCTCCATTGCTTTTGAGCCTTGATGTCCATGCCATTCTATCAGAGCAGTCCCAGATGAAGCCAGCACAAGCTTGAAAGTGGTGCCTTGGAGGACCCTTAAGACCACCACCCTTCTCCAACTAAAGTCACAAATCCTCTGCATCTGGTACATGGGTGAGAAGTTGTGACACGATTTTAGTCAAGATTATGTCTTGTATTTGGGCTAACTCACATACTACTGCTTCTGGGATACGATTTCCCTCTGTAGGGCGTGCTGTCCTTGAACCTGCCTCATTCTGCCAGTGCTGGGTTCACAGGCATACACACTGCACCGTGACCAGCTCAAATGCCAACTCTAGTTTGAAACATCCCTCTCCCGTGACTATTCAGAGGCTCCAGAAGCAACATGCATTCCTCTCTGGGTTTCTCTTCCTCACTTTTCTTGCCCACGTGAATCTGGAATTCAGTGTAGCTCAATTCTGCTACCACTGCCTTAGCCTTGTACGTGCTGGGATTACAGGCACGAGACACATGTTCAGCCTGCCTTTCCCCTTTTCTGAGCATGGTGTGTTGAATGTGCACTGATGACCAGCCTCTAGCTGTATTAATTTTAAAATTTTTCTCTTTTATTGAAAATAGATTTTTTTCCCTCAAAGAATATATCCTGATTATGGTTTTCTCTCCCTCTGCTCCTCCTACTTCCTCCCCACCTCCCTTCTATCCAGATCCACTCCCTTTCTGTCTCTCGTTAGAAAACAAACAGGCTTCTAAGGGATAATGATAAAATATAATTTAATAAGACAAAACAAAAACTAACACAGAAGAATAAGACAAATATAAACCAGATGTATAGACATAGAGACTCACTTGTTCACACACTCCCAAATCCCATAAAAGCCTTAAACTGGAAGCCATAATATATATGCAAAGAACCTGTAGGGTTAAAAAAAAAAGAGAGAGGAAAAATAAATAAATATATAAATAAAATAAGAAATAAAAAAATATTTTAAAGATGAATTTTGACTAGGAGACTAGCCTCTCAGTGGCACCTGTGAATAATACTGCAAACAGTTAAATTCCTTACAGCGTAGTTAGTGCTAACCAAAGTCAAAATACCACATAAATTCTGAATCCATAAACACGCAAACATATTAGGAAAGGTGACAAGGGTTACTCTATTGCTTGTCTAATCAATCATATGTAGAGACAATTTAGGCCGACAAGTGCCTCCCTGTCTCTGAGGATGATGGGGATGGAGTCTCTGCTCCTGGTTAGTATCTTGAAAGGGATTCTTGGCTGTCAAGCCTGCGTTCTCCCACTGTGCTCTGCCCTCTGAAGGGTTTCAAGGCATTCTTTTCCAGCACCAGCTCCTCCCTCTGTCCCCCACAGCCTGAAAAGGTCTTGGCCAGCTCTTCTCTGTTTGTCAATCAGCATTCACCTAGTACTCCTAGAGGGTGGGGGAAACCATGGCTACCGAGCTGGCGCACTGAAGGTTGTTTACTGGTCCCGGAGCCCCTAGCGTAAGGAAGCTAATGAGCCTCCCTCCCTATCCAACAGCCGGCCTGAAAGCTGGGAACCAACGCATTGGTATTCCCGATGCCGATCAACTCAACACACGTTTATGGGTTCTCATTATGTGAAGCAAGGAGCAGCTCTCCCCCTTCTACAAAGGAAGCAGCAAGGAGAGCTCCAGGAAGTGTGCGTAGCCTAGGAGCAGGCTGGAAGACAGGGTGTGGGGTGGGCTTGCCTATGACAGAGGGAAAAATCTCCATAGAGCCGACTTTGTCCAGAGGACAGGCTGAGGGGGACAGGCAGGCAGGGCAGTCCAGGTGCAGAAGAGTTTCTGTGATGCTCAGAAGCAAGGGTATGAAAGCGGCTTTGGAGAGCAGGGCTGACACTGGAAGCTGGGGAACAGTGACTGTGGAGGTGTGGATGAGGGCTCATCAAGGCAGAGAAGCAGGAGAGCCAGTGACCCCAAACACTGTTGGGTGCAGAGGAAACACTGAAAACCTGCAACCCCCTAATTAGAAGTAATTCCAGAAAAGTGTCTGTGTTTTCTGATCAGGAAAAGAGACCCTCAGTGAGACAGAACAGTTCTAGACCCTGCTACCAAACCTCAGCTACTCTAGGAAAGCTCCCAGCCAAGCCAGCTAAGGCCAGACCGTCAGGGAGAGACTGTAATGGGGTGCTCTCTCCAGCGAGGATGTGTCAGGGACACTCATGTAGGAACCTGGCCCTTCACCCCTCCTGGAATTCAGGCCTCTCTGCTCCACAGTACGGCATCAGTCCGGACTATGAGTTATCTCCCTTAACCCATGTTATGCCACAGGAGGCTTGGTGGGAATCAGGATTTCCACCAGCGGCTGCTGCACCATGGTGTTGGTGGAGATCATGGTGGGAGCCGGAACTCTAGCTCCACTCAGCATTGATAAGGAGTCCTTGCCCACCTTGGTTGTCAGTGGAGGCCAAGTGCATACTCGACACTTTCCTTCCAAACGACAGTGTCCAGGAGCCACAGCCTTGCCCTTGCCCTTGGGACTGGTCTGGGAGAACGTGGGCTAAAATAACATATGCTCTAAATGCTTTGGGATTCTCTTGCCAAACCAAGAACCATGAGGATTTCAACATGAATGAAAAAAAAATCAGTAGGACCTGCACTCAATCCTTAGCACCCATGTAAAAAGCCAGGCATGGCGACATGCATGTGCCTGTGACCCCAGGCCTGGGGAGGGTGAGACAAGATTTTTGGAACTCTCTGAGTAGCCAGCCTAGAATAAACCGTGTGCTCCAGGTTCAGTGAGAGGGTCTGTCTCAGAGTTAAGACAGAGAGGGGTTGAAGAGAACTGACATCGACTTCTGGCCACCATTCACGTGAGCATGTACACTGCATGCATATGTGGACACACGCTACACACTCACAAGCACACATACACACACACACACACACACACACACACACACCCCTTCAAGCAACTGCTTCAGAGAACAGTTACAAAAATGTCTGAAACAAGTGAAGGAATGAAAATCCTCAGTGGAGTGATGAGTGATTCCAGAGCCGGGGAAGTGGCTCAGTGCTGGTGTTCGGGCCCCACAAGTAGGAGACGTCCATTCGATCCACAGCACCGTGAAATGATGCAAAGGGGAACCAAGGCGAAATGTCAGAGCAGAGAGAGACAGCGGACTGACGGACGGGAAGCTCTGCGGGCGGCCAGGAGGCAGGTGAGTAGGAAGCTAGTGAGCAGAAGAGGAGAAAGCGCCTTGTCTGAAGAGACTGCAGACTGGGGAGAAAGCCCCAGAACCTCCGTCACCACAGGTGACCGCCCAGTGTTTCTGTGTCATCTGCAGGACTGAACACTTTGCAGATTTTGCAAGAGACCTAAATTCAGAGCCAGGAAGTGAAAGTTGAGCAGAATAAACCCAAAGAAATAGTGCCAAGACATCCCAATTAAACTGACTAAACAACTTAAGTCGTTTTTATTTAAAGCCAAGACCAAGAAAGGAGAGTCTTGAACAAGTCAGGAGGGGAAACACTTTACCTGCTGGGGGAGGGGAGAGGAGCAGGCAATCAGAGGGTTTCCTGCTGGAGGCGACAGGGCCACAGGCGGTGGGACAATTTCCAAACCACACAGAATTCCTTTTCTCAGCAAAAACGCCTTCGGGTGCCAGGCACGGTGGTGCACGCTTGGAGTTAGGGGTGGAAGCCGAAAATGATGTTTGAGCAGAGCTGGGCTGCACACTGAAATCCTATCGAAAAACAAAACGAAGGAAGGCCCTTTGTGAACGAAGGGGCGATAGACACCTATCAGGGGAGCTTTGTCACTTAGGAAAGCTATTATAAAGGAAAGGAAGCCTGCTGGGGAGCGCAGCCCTGTAATCCAAGCGTGTTGGAGAATGAAGTGGGAGGGCATACAACGAGATCTGGCTCAGCTTGGTCTACACAGTGAGACCTGTCCTAAACAACAGCAAATAAGGACCAAATGAAGTTCTCCACACAGAAAGGAAATGTCAGAAGAAATCTTCAACATGTAAGCAAATTTATGGGGAAACAGAAAAGGCTCTCCTCGTGTTTTCTGGGTTATGTTTGAGAGCTGAAACCAAACCTGAAATACCTCCCGCAGTGGCTCTAAATGTGGAAGTAATAATGAAATGAGTCACCAAGGAGGAGGAGCAAAGGAACGCAGCAAGGGGTAGTATGTCTATATGTCACTTAAATTGGCAGAATGGTGACGCCATTTATGCATGGTGGAATATGTGTAGTGACTTTTAAAAAGAAATTCAGAGATATGCACAAAAGCACTCGATAAGCCGACTACAGGAAGGCAGAGATAAAAAAAAAATTAACTGATATAACAAAAGAAAAAAATTCAGGCTTTAGCCTTAAAATATCAACAAGATTATTGGGCATCACTGGTTTAACTCTGTTAATTATAAGGTTGGCAGAATGAATATTAAAATGACCCAGTGATATGCTGTCTATAAGAAAAACCCCAATTCAGTGGCACAGGTGGGTTGAAAGTGAAAGGGCAGAGAGGTTAGATTATGCAAACATCAATTAAAAAAAAAAAAGAAGCCCTCGCTATGCTAATGACCAGCAGAGATTCCCAGAGGAGGAGGGGGGGTGGTCAGAATGGAACAAATGTATCTACAAAGAAGACTCACAAATACGCACACACAGAATAAAGCTGAAGGCTATGGGATGAAAAACTGCCCCGAAAAACAATTGCAACAGCTCTGAGGAGTGGGAAGTTGTCATTTTATGGCTCGGTTTCCTATTGCTAAAAGATCCGGACAAAGATACAAGCGAAATGATGCAACTGAGGTCTCCCTCAGGGTTATCCAGAGTAAGGGAGAAGTAGGCAGGGCTGTTCAGCAAAGTGGCTAGCCACGAGACGGTCACATGTCACATGGGGTAGACACGTGGGTTCTGGTTTGTGCTCTGTTTTGAGACAAGGTCCTCATGTAGCCCAGGTTGGCTTTGAACTCGTTATGTAGCTGAGGATGAACTTGAACAGATCTTCCCTCCTCCATCTCTTGAGACATTTGGACCGCTTGGGGAGCCCTGGGGAGTCATCCAGCGGCAGGAAGGGTTAGGCTCCAGACTCTGCAGATAGGCTTGGTGTGACTCTTGTGGTTACTTCGCCCGAAGCAGACAGGAAGAAAAGTTAGCAGGAGAGGCGAGTGGGTTGGCGTGCCAGAATCCAGGAAAAGCCATAAACGTTGTAGCAGCTATGAGCTGAGAAGAAGCCCTTGGAGCTGGTGTTCAGGTCTTCGCTGACAATGGCTTTGGTTCAGTGGAGAACATGGACCCTGGCTCAGCACTGAGAAATAGGTGGGGAGAGAGAAGAGATGCTCACAGCTCTCAGAACTGCAGCAACAAGGTACAGAGGAGATTCAGTGAAGGAACTCTAGTGAGGCCAAGCAGCAAAGAGGAACATGAAAGGAAGGCAATGAAGAGCAAGGAGGGCTGTTTCCATCTCTGGGTACTTGGGGATGGTGCTGCATGCACTTGTGTGACTGTGCAAATGTATCTTTGACATTCTGTCACCCTCCAGCTGTACTCAGAAGCACATGCTCCAATACCGTTGCTGGGCTGGACACTAGGTCTGTTTTCGTGTTGAATGGAAGCCCCAGACTGTTCCCACGGCAGCCTGATTCACATGCCCCCATGATGCTGTGGTTCCAGGCTCTCCACAGCCTCTCTGGCACCTGTGTTTTTTATTTGCTATGTTGCAATAGGCATCCTGTGAGATGTCAGGTCGTAGTTTGGACACACCAATGATGAAAAATATGGGCTATACATACATGAGTATATATATATATATATATATATATATATATATATATATATATATATATATATATATAATGGAATATTATTCAACCTTAAAAGGAAGGAAGGCAACCCTATCTTACCACAAGGCTGAAGAACATTACGCTCAGAAGGACACAAACCATGTAGTTCTGCTTCTATGAGGTGGCTGAAGTTGCCTCACAGAAGCAAAGAATACAGGGTGGTGTCCAGGGCTGGGCGAAGCTTGGGGAAACCATCAATAGTTTAATTGGGATGAAGTTTCAGTGATCATAGATGCTTAAGCTCTACTACAGACTTGTGGCACTTTGTGCCAACAAGGTGATATTGTGCCCTTCAGCATTTGTGCAGATTGTGGATATCACATTAAATGGCTTGTTTGTTTGTTTGTTTGTTTTTTGTACAAAAGAAGGGGACACCAGGGAACGTCCTGGAAGAGCTAGATCATGCATTACCTTGAACTGACGATGGGCTCCCAGGCACTCACAGAGTTCAAAGCTCACCAAAATAGACACATAAGTATATGCAGATCTCTGTGTCAATCATACCTCAAAGCTGGAGAAAGGGGGAGGAGAGAGGGAGGAAAAGAGGGTGGGCCAGTCTGTCTTGTACTAGAAAGGTGGTCTCAGGAGCAGGGTGGGAAGTCCTTCCTTGCAGACTGTGATGGAGCCCATGCCTGCAATGTCTGTCCCTGAAAGCCTCCTCTTCCTTTCGGGTTTTATCTGATACCCATTCAAAAGAAAAGGGACACCAGAGAAGCATCAGAAATTATGTCTTATTTTGCATAGTGATGAAATTGTGATGTTTTAAAAGCTTACTTTCAGCTTTCTGTATTGTCACTAGCTTGTTCATGGATGGAGCATGTGTTCTTTTTTCTTCTAGAGAGAGGCTGTGAAGCAGGTGTTTTGGGAATGCCGTGTCAAGCACTCCCATGCTTGTTCATCACTGGCTAGGTGTCCTCCAGTTAATGTCATTAGTCATTTGGGATGGGGAAGCACTGAGCAGCATGCTAACAAGCCCTTGATAGAGAGGCTGTGTTCACATTTCATTATTCTCGAGAGTGACCAGTTCTGCACTGACTCACCCACACCTACCGGGAGCCCTGTGTGTCCAACCTGGAAATCCCTGGGGAGAAAGACATTTCCCCATCCCTGGGTGTCAAGTACAGGGTGCTTTGTTCAGTCCCTGTAAGCCAAAAGGCCCAGGTGACAAGTCCTTCAAGGTCAGCTTGTCTGAGGCTGTCACGAGCTGGGTGTGGCTGGAGAGTGTTGCACAGCTATAGCTAGTGGGCGATGCTGGTGGCAGAGCCTGTGAGGGGAGGAGCCTGCTGGAGGTGCCTAGGGAGCATGCCCTTGGCAGAGATGCGAGTTGGTCTTTTGGGAACCCCTAGGTTGTGATAAGCAACCTGACACATCCCCTGACTCACTCTCAAATGTGATCCCTCCCTCTGACACCCACTCCCACCAGGAAGCTCTCTGCTGAGTTCAGATGACCTAGAAGGCCCTTACAGGTGCTCAGCAGATGCTAGAAACCTCCAAGTCACCCAGTCTCTGGAATTTTGTTACAACATCACAAAATGGACCAAGATATTTGTGTAAGAAGACTTCCTCCCCGTTTTCTTTAAAAACAATCTTTTGACACAGGGTCTTATTAGGTTGCCCAGGTTAGCCTAGAACTCACTCACCATGTAGTTGACACTGGCCTCTTGCCTCTTAAGTGCTGGGATTACAGGGGTCCCATCAAGGCTAAACTGACTGAGAAGACATTCCCCAGAGTTCTAGCAGCATCTGTCTCCAAGCTGATGGTACTAACCTTGGCCTCTGTCCATCTGATGTGAGGTCCAGGTGACTACACCCCCACAGAGTAACTGGTGCCTCCCCAGCAGAAACTTCCTAACACAGCACACCTCTAGCGAGGATGGTGATGGCCCGGAGGCAACAGAAACCCACACAGACGCGGAGGCTGAAGCAACAGGGTCAGGCTTTATTGGAGTGATCGCATCCATGTTTGCACTGCTCACCGCCAGCGCATTTAAAAGAGTGTCTCATTTCCTTGATTCCATCTGTGTTTAGCAAGTGGTGACACATATTGTCCAATGAACACATCCCACCTTAAGAGCACACACTCGCTCACAAAAGGGTCCCCAGACAATGTGAAACAATATTTATAACACGCTAGACCCTTTACGAGCTCAAACTTCAGATACTTGGGCTGCATGTGTAAAGCGGACTTTGTGTGTTTATTCCAGGTAAGGAAGGCCCAGTCATTAAAAAAATACTTTGTATAAATTCAAAGTCAGAACTAAAATATTCATTCCTATAAAAATATCTTACTGATAAAACTATTGCTTTCTAGATAAATGCCTCTTTATAAACAAGTTATATAAAATTTCAGGAAATACTAAGTCAGACAGCCATCGAAGGACTTGTCAAGGTGACTTCAAGGTTCATTTGTCACCCGGACTTGGTTTTCAGAGATGGAAATGTTGACTTAGGTTGTGTGTGAATCGTTCAGGTGTTCTACAACAATCGAACTCAAGATCTACTTGCTGTGAGTCATTTATGGACAAACCCTTGACCTAGAGAGGGAGCTGTCAGATTGCTGCTGTCTACAGAGGGGCACAAGCTCCTGAGAGCTCATCTACACTTGACCTTGAAATGCTTAACTTGGGAAGCTCGTGATGGCATTTTGACCACTATCTGAGATCAGCTCGTTCATTTCGTTCTGCTTGCTCTCTTTCACGGTGTGGTTGGGGTGGTTTCTCTGCGCCTGGGTTCTTTTGGATCTCCTAAAACACAATTTCAGCAGTAGGTAACACAACTCGGCCACGTTGAGCAGCATGCAAATCACAGATGCGGAAATCATAAAAACGGTAAACACGGTTTTCTCGGTCGGCCTAGAAATAAAGCAGTCCACAAGGTTGGGGCAGGGTTCAATGCCGCATTTCAGGACCCAGGGCAGGTGGTATCCGTTGTAGAGGAAGTAGAACACGTACATGAAGGCGGCTTCGAAGATGATTCGGAAGAAGATGCTGCTGGTGTAGGTCCACCACAGGGAGCCCTCGATGCGCACCTTCTGCCGTTTGATGTCCTCCAGGTCCTTAAACTCATTCCTCTTCTCCCCACGCATAAACTTACGCGCGGTTTCGTGTCTGTAGTAGGCGACATGCATGGCCACCAGGAGGGCTGGCGTGGACACGAAGATCAGCTGCAGGGCCCAGAGCCGGATGTGGGACACGGGGAAGAAGTGGTCGTAGCACACGTTCTTGCAGCCCGGCTGCAGGGTGTTGCACACAAAGTCCTCCTGCTCGTCGCCCCACACTTCCTGGGCGGCCACCACGAGGATCATGACGCGGAAGATAAAGATGACCGTGATCCACACCTTCCCTATGCTGGTAGAGTGCTTGTTTACGCCCCCGATGACCGTATGCAGGGTTCCCCAGTCCATCCTGCAGGGTTACTCCTAAACAGACAAAAGGAAGCAAATTACTGGAAGGCGCTTCTGAATTCACTGACCAGTACCAGGGTGAAATTCCAAGGTCATGTGACTCTAGGCTGGTCGCAGCTGCCTAGTCTGCTATTTACTATGTTTTTCTGATAAAGAATGCCTGTTAAAATGCCCATTCACTTTTCGTATAATGATTGGGCCTTTCACATACAGCATAAGTCATCTAAATTCAAACTGAACACAGGTTGTATATTAGGATGGTGTTTGTCATTACTCCAAGAATACAGGTAAACCAACACAAGCCCAAGTTTTCTTTCTTTACCATTCAAACACACATTGTCTCAGGTGGTTTTAGCCAAGGACTCAGGTTTTAGTAACTGAGCAGCTTCTCCTGGCCACAGAATTCAGGAAAAAAATCACTCATTGGAAGGCCGTATTCTGGTTTACTTGGCAGACTAAGAAGAAACAATGCTGTTAGTTGGCATTGTGCAGTGTGTATTTATGTTTCTAGCTTGAATGGACCATCTGCTGCAATCATGTGCTCTCAGGAAAGTTAATATCTTCAACTACCTCCTCCAACAGGGAATCACAGGGTTTGACACAAACTGCTTCCTTGTTCTCTGGTGGGAAACAGGCCATGTGTCAGCTGTCACTCAAAAAATACGGGTTCCGTTGCACCAGAGGCCACTGAAGCCCAGGTCTGTCCTTCCCTCTGAAAGACTGATTTGACATCCAGAGAGAAAAGATCCCCATTCACAGCAGTGTTCCTCAGCCTTCCTAACCCTGTGACCCTCTAATTCAGTTCCTCATGTTGGCTCTCAACCATAAAATTATTTTTTGTTGCTACTTCATAAATGTAATTTTGATGCTGTTATGAATCGTAATGTAAATATCTGTGTTTTCCAATGGTCGCAAGTGACCCCTGTGAAAGATTTGTTCGATCCCCAAAGGGGTCATGACCTACACACTGAGAACTGCTGCCCTATGGCAACTCTTGCTATTCCCGATTCTCTGGGGTGTCACATTTTGCATTCTGGTCACACTTACTTCCCAGTCCTTCCATGTTTGCTCCTCCTTCTTTGTTCTCACCAAAAAAGTAAAAAATGAAAATAAGAATTCAAAAAGAAAGAAAGGAAAATCAAGTCCAATTTGTGTTGTCTATGTACTCACTGGAGCATGGTCAAACTCTCAGAGGCTCTTCCTTAAACAGAGCTGAGTCCTTCCTCTCCCGCACCCCCTCCAGAAGCCCCCAGGTGTGGAGAGCTGCACTTCAGCATCCCTGTCACACATTTTAGGGTTCTCTTTAGTGGTTTCCTGACCACAAACAGCCACTTCTTATCCCACATCACCAAGAAGAAAGAATTGAATGGCATGCTCTTAAAAAAAAAGTGTATGAATGTGGGGGAATGACTGACAGACAGGGAAAATCTTTAGAATCGAGGACACTCAAGCAGTTTTTCACCCAGTTGGAGAGATGAGTGAGTGTCACCAAAGTCCTTTTGTTTGTGGTCTCAGGAGGACTTTCTCTTCTAAGTGATGAGGAATACTGGGCAGCCTCACCACACAAGCGAACCATGGTCAGCGTCTAACCATGCCTGGTCTGCAGTGTGCCCTTAGCACTGCTGGCCACTTCTCACACTGCCCACCGTGCCCCCTGGGATGTCCTTGGCTGGACTAATTTTAGAGTCTATGCCTTTCTCAGAAAGCCACCAGGTGTGGGCTTACAGAGAGGCTGCCGTGTCTGCCTGGCGTTTGCAAGCCTATCTCTGCACCTGCTGGGTCAGGCAGTGGACGCTGAGCTGCACAGCACGGGGCTGAATGAGGGCATGGTAGGGGATAGCTAGAAATTTAAGGGTTTTGGTTCCAAGAATTTGTCCCCCTGACATGGGCCAGAACATCAGAATGTTCATAGTTCCAAAAGTTGATCATGTGCCGTGAGTACAAGAATGTTGTCACCAGAGCAGGTCCATCCTCAGAGCCCCACTGAACCTGCACTAAATGCTCACACACACGTGCACACCCATCCTGCCCCTGACAGGTGGTAAACTGATACAGTGATTTCAATTCAGCCTGGACTCAGTTAAAGCTGAGAGCTTTTTTTTTTTTTTTAAATAGAAAAGAGGGACAGAATTCCATTATCAAGGACTTGTAAAAGTTGGAGGGAGGAGGCTTCTCAAAAAATGATTCCATTGTTATGATAGGCAGGTAAGTGTGGGGACCTGAAGCCACGGAGAGATGGGGACAACTCAGATGGAAAGTTAATGGGGAGGCTGAATCGATAAGACAAAACAAACAACAAAAAAAGGGAAGACAAAAGTGAAAAACCCATAATATGAGAAGCAAAGAGAGATACTTGTGCCTAAAGTGCAAACAGTGGTGGGTACAATCCTTGGATCATATGGCTATGGTTAACTTTTGCTGTTGTTGTTTTGCTGAGTTTTCATGAGTCAGCGTCTCATGTAGCTCAGGCTGGCCTGGAACTCCTGACTCTTTTGAGTGTTGGCAGGCATGTTGACGCCTCACTCCAGACAGTACAGTTTTAATTGGTGACCAATAAACCATCATGGACAACATCTTAGGTATAACTAGATAGACGTCTCATGACATCAGTCACCTGGCTGATCCTCACCGTTCCTTTAATAACACACCTTAACTCTGTAAGTTAAGGAGAACCAGTGCTCTGTGTGAGGACGCTGTAGTCGGAGGACATTAGTGCCTTCCCTCTTACTGTGGAAAAGTGACAGAGGCTGTATAAGGACCGAGTGTCCAGGCTCCCTGCGGACGTACATCACTTTGCGGTTCAGGGAAGATCCTGGCTTTCTGGGGCACCCGTGGCAGTGGGAGCAGGTGGTGGAGTCTTGAATGAGGGTCTCTCATTTCAGGAGGAGAGCATCTGAGAAGCTCAGAGCGACCCAGTCTGAGGGTCTGGACTGTGGGGCACCTGGCAGCGATGTCGGCAGTTGGAGCAGAAAGAGTCAAACCTTGTGCTGATCTGGAACTGGGAAGCTGCACCGAGCCTTAGCGTTAACAGGAAGCTGGGGGTGGGGTGGAAAACTGAAATAGGCTCTCCGTAAAGCTGGTTCTCAGCCCCAGAAGCCTTGAGGTGGGGGCAGGCAGAGTCCCACCAGGCAGAGGGGGAAGCCATGGTCTCAAGGCTCTACAACTTAAGAGTATTTATTAAGTACCCTCTTTTATTTACCACGTACTACATGCCCACCATAAATATCTCTGTGGTTCAAAAAAATAGCTACTTCATCTTAAATAATATGAATCATGAAAATTGAGTTTCAGTCCTAGCCGAAAGCTGCTGTATTGAATTTCTCTAACTGTTGCTGCTGGGTCCTGGAGGCACATCAGTATGTGTGCCCCGTGGGAAGGCAGAAGTGTGTAATTCTTGAAGTTCACGAGTACTTTGCCAGAGCTGTCCCCCGCGAGGCCTTGCTTGTTTAAAAATGTCCTCTCCTAAACCAATTAGCAGGTACCTCTGCCCCATACGTGAGGCTTATCAAATAAGACCTGTTCCCCCCCCCCCACCACCACCCCTGTGCGGAACTTGAATGGTTCTGTTGTTAGCGGGCTGCCTTCTCTGTAAGCTCTCTATCATGTGCCCTTGCTGTTGGTCACATGACTTATAGGAGGCAAATGGATCAAGGTATGGAAGGACCACAGGGCTTGGATGAATGTGGAGGGGCTGAGGACAAGAGGTCATGTTTCCTTTCTTAGAAAATTGGTCCCACACCCCTAGAAGCAGGACAGATAGAGACAATATGATGGCACCAGACCCACCGTCCCGGGCCTACAAGACCTTCTTTCTACCCACCTACCACATAGTGATGGAAGTGTCAGAAGACACCTCTGTTGTCTTCTGAATAGAAGACAATCAATTTTCAATACACTTACTTTGATGTTAAAAGCCAAGAATTTAGCTGTTTGTAGTGGTGCGTGCCTATAATCCCACTACACAGGAAGCTGGACAGAAGGATGGGAAGTTCTGGGCCAACCTGGGCTACAAGATCTTGTCTCAAACAATTATTTCAAACCAAACAAAAAACTACAAAGGGAAACAATCTCAATGGTGTATCTAAGCTTTTAAAGCAGAGGGTCTCAACCTTCTGCAACCCTTTAACACAGTTCCTCACAGGTTGACTCCCAACCATAAAATTATCTTTGTTGCTACTTCGTAACTGTAATTTTGCTGCTGTTATAAATGTCAGATATTTATAGGGGTCTTAGGTGACCCCTGTGGAAAAAAAATCAGTCAACCCCAAAGGGGTAACAGAAGAAATGAGTGAGAAAAAGAGTCGTTGCCACTCTCTGTAGCTCACCCTGGCCCTAACTGGCTATACCAAGGACATGAAGTAAATTTCAGCTAGCCCTTTCCATCAGTGAACTAGCTCTCACAGCTGCTCTGTCTAGACCATATAATTCCTGAGGCTGTCTTTCAGAAGCCTTGGGATCCACACAGCATTTTTTCATGGGCCAAAACCAAGAAAGTAGAGGTTACCTTAAAAGTATTAGGAGTCAGTACAGGGTATGGGTTATTTGGAGGGGGGATGGGGTTCCTGAGCCCTACACTTCCCTATACATGATATCAGCTCCTGTGAAAGCCTGGGTGCTTCCAGGAGAGTCTTCCCCACCAAGGAGCCCCATGAGGCATGGAGGTGGTGGAGCCGTCCCTCCTAGCCTGCCTTTTCAGTGGGTGGAGGCACCTTGGCCTGACCGACTGAAGACAGAAGCTCCTAGGAAGTTCCTGCACCCTGTCCCCAGGCATCCTTGTAGGAACCTGTGACCTTGAAGCATCTTTTTAAGATACTTTGGCTGGAGAGGAGAGGAAGTACCCACCACTCTGAGGAAAGATCACTAATGCAACAGTAACTTCCCAAATCACTGCAGCCACCAGAACCTTTTGCAACTTGCAGTGAACAAAACCCCACTTTGCTTCCAGGATCCAGTGGGGCCAGAGCTGGTGGGAGGAGTCTTTTCAGCGAAAAATCAAGCTATTAACTCTTTCTTTGTACACCAGAGAAGATGGTTTAATCTGACAGCTTCCTGGCTTGCCTATACGGAACAAATAAACAGATATGCTTAACCCCACAAGAATGTGGTTACATTTAGGCTTAAGAAAGCAAATCACATCTATTTCTGGGATGTATTTAATTACAGTGCTCAGTTCGATACTCATTCCTGATGCTGTAATTTTAGTCTTAAATATTTAACTCTAAAAATACAGCAATGAACTCCCTTTGGGGAGACACACTATTATGAAGTGCATTTGTTCTTCCTTTTCACATTTCCCATAAACTAGGTCTACTTTTGCTTCAGCAGTGATGTAATTTCTTGATCATTTTTATACTTTTGTTTTGAGACAAGTCTTGCTATGTATCTCTGACAGGCCTTGTACTGTTAGGGTGATCTCAAACTCATAGTAATCCTCCTGTCTCAGCCCTCAAGAAGCTGTATGCCATAATAACTGGCTTTTGAAAGTTTCAGCATTTGGAGGTCGAGGACAATTTTATTAATGCTGAAGAGAAAACATAGGGGGTGGGGTGAGCTGAAAATGTCAGTAGCTGCCAGGGAGGGGATGGGGAAGAGGAGAGAAAGCCCTTCCTTTTGCGTTTGGTCAGCTTGCTCGGCAAGCAAGAGCTGAAACTTTCTACTTAGGAATTTAATCACAGCCAGCTCAATAATGCCATTTTAGCTCCACAGAAGATAGAACCCAAACGAAATCCCTCGGCACACAGAAAGCTTTCTTTTTCTAGATCAATCTACAGTAGAACGTTGAAAAAGACATCGCTTGATGATTATTTAATAGACCCAAGAGGAAAGCACACTCCTTCCAAGGTCCACGTGAGTTCTCTACAGCTGAGGGTAAAAGGAGACCAGGTAGAAGCGAAACACCCAAACCTGAGTCTCGTTCCCAAGGACTTTCACAGTATCCAGCTCCGGGGCCAAGGCAAGGTCGCTCTGCACGGACTTCTGGCGTTTCTCTGCCCCTCTAGAAGTCAGCGGCGTGGCGACGGACTGCCACACTGCCCTGTTTGTGGGTGGTGGTGAGATGGTGGTAGGACCTGTCGAGTGGAAAAAAAAATCGTCACCATATTCTTTCAAGTTGTGTGCAAGCTCATTGGATGAACTTTGTGGGTAGTTTTTCTTCATCACCAGGTCCATTACAGACTACATTTGGATATTGTCAGTTTCCTATGCTTTGTACTCCCCTGCCCCATCAAAGGCTCTCCTCAGTGTAGGTTTGTTTTTCTGTAATCATGGCAACGATGATGATGGTGATGATGATGATGATGCTATAGCCCAATTTTCAAGCATGCAAAGAGTGGTAGAGTTTGACAAGCAGGGTAGAGCCACCCTGCCCCATACCAGAGTTAAAACAACAACAACACATAACTCAAAAGTCTTTCTTTAATCAATACATCTCTAGAAATCTCAGGTGACCCAAGAGACAACCTGACAGTCGAGTTTGAAATTTAATGATGCAAACCATCAGGAACTGTGATTTCAAAACAGTGACTAGCGCTGGCATCAGGTTTAGGATTCGTATACTTTGTCAACATCAAGGTCAATGCCAATGAAACTTCTGCTGTACCTTTAAGTATAAGAGTGGGCAAGCCACAAAATTATGTTTCTTATTTCATTTGATTTTAGAAAATAGTTAAGTTCAACATCCCCTTTACAGGCCTTCTTAGCAGTTGCCTGTGCTTCCTCTCTCCAGGCATTTCAGTTAAATGACTGTGAAGGCAGGGAGAGTCTCCAGGGACCTAGTTCCACTCTCCCAGATGAAGCAACAGCTTCTAAAAACCCCAGCTAGCACACTGTAAGATTATGGCCTCACGGGCCAAGAAACGCAGGTTGAAAATTCCCCCACAACTGTATTCCACTTAACCAATGCACCCAAACTCATAGTCTGGCATTTTTAGACTGACTCAGAACTGCATGGTGAGAATGTGCAAGTCGGAATTCTTCCTATTGCTAGAAGATCTTACCCAACTCCTTTCCTTCTCTTCCAGTGCAAAAGAGAAAAAGATATGAACAAAGCCACCCTGGGAAATTACCTTGCCAGTGACCCAGGCTGGCTGGCCAGTCTTCTGGGTCTCCG
Organism: Pachyuromys duprasi; assembly: GCA_028658305.1. Lineage (NCBI taxonomy): Eukaryota > Metazoa > Chordata > Mammalia > Rodentia > Muridae > Pachyuromys > Pachyuromys duprasi. The sequence goes on along the minus strand of CM053745.1, from coordinate 6,599,956 downwards.
ACCCTGTGGTGAGGTGAATGGGAACCCTTCCCACCTCAGTTATGTGACAGGCTAGCACCCAGGCGGATCTCTCCATCACCTCCTCCCCCCCTTGGCACTGTTCAGCCAGCAAACCTCCCCCCCCCAGCCCCTCCCCTGCCCCCCGCCCCAAAGACTCTGCTGGATCCAAAGAGCTGACAAAGCTCTCCACAGGGCCAGTTCCGAGCAGCATCCTGCAGTTCTAAGGAAACTGCTCCAGCACAGGGTGTTTTCTTCTAGAACACTGGTTGGATTCTGCTAGAACCGGGGCAAAGAAAGCATCTGCTACAAGGAAAACAAGGCTATGGCGTTCAGCTCAATCAGGCACAAGCTGACCAAGGTAGCCTGGTTGGTGTCCCTTACCCAAACTGCTGGTCCATAGCCCTTCCAGTGTCCACAGCTGTATGAAGGCCACGCTCTCTGAGTCCCGAGGCCTGGTCCCCAGGAAGAGAAGGAAGCCCGAGTCTGCAAATCCAGATTGCAAACACCTGGGACCAGGCTCATTCACCCTACAGGAAGTACTACTCGTGTCTGAACTTTTTAATCAGACGTGTCACCAATTACTTTTAATTACTATTGTGCACACAAGTGTCATCTTCGTTTCATAAGTTCCCGAGTGTTAATCACGCAGCCTGAATGGACATTTCTGTCCAAAACGTCCAGTGCTCCAAGCCGTGGGGTTTAATTGAATTTAAACATCATTCCTTCCTTGTTCTGCCTCTCTGCTCCCCAAATCCAAGCGGAACAGGTTGGTGACAACCCAAAACCAAGCAAAGAAACTGGGGGAAGGGATTCAGTCCGGCCACTTTACACAACCTGATGTGTTTATAAAACCTGTCGTGCAAGTCAGAGGGGCACGGTTCGTGCAGAAGTCACGCCGGCCGATCCCAGCTCCTGCAGCAGCGCGCCAGAGGGGGCGGCGCGGGTGACAACCGCCCCGCAGAGGTTCCGGCCCGCGGGGGGCGCGCAGCGGCGGGATGCCGATGGGAGGCAGATAAGGACCCGGGCAGCCCAGGTGCGGGCGCCCACCGCGCCGCCCAGACTCTGCTCGTAGCCACCGGGCCACCTGGGGACCGTCGCCCCCACCCACCCGCGACCCACAAACACGGCGAGGAAGGGGACGGGCCACTTCCTTCACCTGCTGGGGCTTCTGGCAGGAAATTCGCGCTTACCTGCTCGGTGGGCTCGGGCTCGGGCTCCGGGCTCGCAGCGGCGCCCACAGCTCCAGCCGGGTGCTCAGGCTGGCTCGGGCGCCGGCGGTCCGCGGCGGGAACGGAGGCCGCGACTGTGCGGGTGGAGCCCCGGTTCCCACCTGCGGCTTCTTTTAACCGCGCCCCACCCCGCCCCTGCCTGACGCCGCCGCGCGGGAGGGCTGCGGTGGAGGAGCGCGGGCGCGCGATGCGCCTGCTGCGGGGCGCACCTCCCTCCCTCCTGGGGAGCAGGGGTCCCTTCCCTGCAGGGCTAGGAAAGCAGCGCGAGCCCGTCTTAGGGGCAGTAGGTTAGAGGACTCGGTGGGACCCTTCCTCTGGCGTCAGTGTCCCCTAGGAGAGGCACCAGGTGCAGGATGGTCTTCCCCTGGGTTGGGGGCGTAAGGCATGTGCCTTCTTGTGCGCGTGGAGCGTGGACCGTGGACCGTGGTGATGGGCAAGCTCAGCCAGGTCCCATCAAGGGCAGGGAAGAGTTGCCTGCTGAGGTCTGGCTGGGGCTAGATACTGGAAGGCTCAAGTAATGAGGTGAGGTTGCCCAGAGCGCCCAGGGAACACGTTTTGGGTGAGTGGGCCTAGGGCCGGCAGGGAGTCGCTCCTGTTGGTAGCTGTGTTAGGGAGGCAGCTGGCTTGCTGTCACCCTCCTTTCTGGACCCTTTGGGCACCCTCTCATCCAGAGCAGCCTGGAGGTTCTTTATTCGTTAATGACCACTTAGGAGTCTCGAGAGTTGTTTTTGTTAGTCACCTGAATCCTCCAGGGAAGTGGAGTGGACTTCCCTCTGGTCTCTGGTGCTGACAGGCCTCACTGTGTCTCTGTCTCAGATAGGCAGGTAGAGGTCAGGGCAAGCACAGAGGGGGTTTCGGGGCGGGGGCGGGGGTGCTGGGCTGGAAATGTTGGATGCTGTTTAGGATCCAGGTTTTACAGGGCCTGCTCTATCCTACATCAGACAAGAGATGTGAAACTTGCTTATTCCACAAAATTGTTTGGCAATTATATGTCCCCTATACCCTACCTGTTAGTCGTATATTCTCACGAAATAAGAAAAAAAAAGTTTTTTTGTAAGATCTCTCTCGCAGGTCATGGAAGTTGAGCCAACACTTTGTAAGAACCCACCTTGAACACAGGGTTATCAGAATTGGCCTTGGATCATGCTAATCTGGGGCCTCCGGATGGTCCTTGGATGGGCCTTGAACCCCGGGACCGAGACAAAAAGGAGACAGCTGCAGGCTGCCCTGGGGTTCCTCCCTGCCTCCCACAGTCTGGACACAGCACACTCTTAGTTCCTTCTTCATCCCACCTGAAAGCACACATTCCAGGTAGGCTCACCTGTGGCCACAGAAAACAAGCCTTTTTTTTTTTTCTTACCTAAGTGGATTGTAAACATCTTTGGAGAGCATAACATTTTAAGTTTTAAGTTCTTGCTTTCTTTCTCCTTTCTGTATCCTACAGCAATGGGCGCTTTGCACACAGTAGGCATGGGTGTGTTGCTTGACAGAGCTGAACCAGCACAGCAGATAATCCTGGAAAACGTTTCTTTTTCCTGTGGAATGACGTGATCTCCCTGCTGGTCCTGGCTCCCTGTACAACAGTGCCAGGGTAGGCTGGGAAATGATGCTCCAGGACCACGCAGGACAGAATCAGACAGAAGAGCCATGAGGATTGGCTTATTACATAGGTGTCCAAAGTGGGGCCCACTAAATCCAGGAAAATCACCCCTTTTCATGTTCAGATCATCTATGCCAGCTCAGGAGCCTTTGCTTGTCACATACTTCTTAGCAGTTACTTTTATTGTTCAATTTTCACTTCTCACTAGGGAGGCTTGTTGCAGCAGAAATTACTGTAGATTCTGTGAGCTTATTGATTTGATGAACTTCTCCTCAGGAAACTAAAAAGTCGGTTAATTAAACATGACATGGGAAGGATACAAAGATGCCTGGCAGATCACATGGCTCTGTGTGTCAGACATGAGAACTTCCAGGAGACAGATACAATGCTTCTCTGTCATACCACCTTGAGATAGATCCTTGAAGATGTGGTGGTAAATGGTGACCTGAATTAGTGTGATTACTGCTTTCTGTCTGCATGAGGTGTGGATTCCGCATTGTGAGATGGAAAGAGGTGAGCACAAGAGATTCTTCTGAACATTCCTCCCTTGAGTGCCCTCTGTCTCTTTGCCTAGCAGCTGGTGTGTGTGTTCTTAGAGCAGGGGCCCTTCCCCATGGCTCAGGCTTCCACTGTCCAATCTGGAAACACAAGACCAGGCTGCGTTTTCACTGGCATAGTTCTCCATGCCTGGGAGAGAAGAGAATGTTCGTCCTTTGAAAGGAAAGCTAACATTCGTCTATTCATTCAACAACAGGCCCTCATTGGGGTTTGTCTGAGTCTGTCTGCTGGATTAGATGGAGGTTAAGTACCTTGGGAGAATGACCATAGGAGGGGAGGGCGTGTGTGTGGAGTTTGACACATCATATCAAAGACACATAAACACAATGAACTGGCCCTTTACTGCCAATGTCCACTGTGGCCAGGTGGCTGAGGTAGTGTCTGCCAGGCTTTGCCACTGCAAGAGCACTTTCTCCGCCACTCTCTGAAGGAGATCACTTGCACAAACCCACACCTGAGGTGTGGGACCATATGGTAGTTCTGCAAGGTGAGATTTGTCCCTTCCCCCAGTCACTTCTTCGTATCAGCACATATTTTTTTTCTTCTGTTTGGGTTACAATCCAGTGCTGTCTTTATTATCTTGTTTAGATCATTTCCACTTTTTTCACTTGACTTCTGCTTTCCCTTTGCTGCGCACCCGCAATTGTGCGTACCTGTGCATGCGGCAGCACTTCCTGTCTGCCACTCCAAGGTGCTGCAGGCTCTCTTTGGATACTCCCAGCTGTAGTCTCTGGAACCAGCCATTTCTCTAAGGATTTTGTGCCTTCACTGGAACTCCACTGGATGATGCATGCTTGCTTAGTCATTGTTGGTCTTCCTGCTCGCGCTGAGATTCTTGCTGACACAGCGTGATCTGGCTCTTCAGATCCCCGTACAAGCACAAGTACCGTCTTTGATGTACTCTGGGATCCCAGCACGAAGTGTTTGTGGGACTGGGTATGTAGCTCAAATTGGTATACGGTCATGAATGCATGAAGCCCTGGGTTTGATCCCTCAACAGCCTAAACTAGGTATGGTAGTGGGCACCTATAGTCCTGGCACTCAGGAGGAAGAGGTAAGAAGATCAGAAAATGAAATTGTCTACTACAAGTGAGTCTGAGGTCAGCCTGAGTTATTTGATACTTAATTTCAAATATTAACAGAATCTGGTTATTAAAAAAAAACAATAAGGAAATGGGTGTTTCTAGCACATTTTACCGTCGGTCAAGTGCCTTGAACATAATATGGTGGCAGATAGAACATAACATTGTGTTTTTTGTAAGAACTGGTTCAGTCTGACAGTGAAGTGTGACATAATGCTTGTTATATGGTAGAAGGGGATCAAACACAGAGGCGTTCCCCACCCCAGCAACCAGATGTTCAAAGGCTTCTGCAGAGCCTTTTGTATGTAGGGGATATCATTATGGTTCTTTACTCTCCAGGCCCAGATTGAAGACGCCGTACTCAGAAAGGATTACATCCCAGGCCGCAATGCCAGTGCATTTTCTGCTGGAGATGACCTGCTAGGCAATGCCCACGACGTGGTCAGCTGTTGAACCTAGAGAGAGGCTCACAACAGCTGGGTGGTTTGAAGGGTTCGTTTCACCACGAGAGCCTGCTACACAGACCTTCTGGGAAAGTGATCTGAAGTGACCACAAGCAGGGCATCTTCCCGTGGAATTCTGGACTCTCCATCTTTGGTTTCTTGCTGCCTAACCTGTATCCGGCCTCCGGCTGTAGTCTGAAAGCATCTTCTCACATGCATGTTGAATTACACCTAATGGGGTCATGTGCCAGTTTGCTTTCTATTGCGATGAGAAACACCAGGACAAAAAGCAGCTTGGGCAGGAAAGGGTTGGTTTCAGCTTCCAGGTTACAGCCCGTCACTGACAGAAGCCAAGGCAGGAGTTGTAGCAGGAACCACGAAGGGTGCTGCTTCCTGACTTGCTCTCTAAGGCTGGCTCAGCCTGCTTTCTGATACACACCAGGACCGCCACTTGGGGGGCAGCACCCTTAGGCCCATCCGATGGAGGCACTTCTTCAATTGCGGTTCTCTTTCCCTGGGTGATTGGAGTTTGTGTCAAGTTGACAAAAACTAACCAGCACGGATGGTAGCATTCTTCCAATACATTTACAGAGATTTCTAAAATTTTTATTTGCTTTAAAAATGGATTTTTGAAAAAGTGTTTTAACTATTTCTTTAATACCTTCGTCGGGATATTCTGTAGGAGGGCAGTACTCATTGGAGAGTAAGACTGGCAGCCTTGAACCCAGTAGTGGGTGACTTACTAACATGCCTTCACTTTTGGGCACAGAAGGGTATGCTGCATTTTGTAATAACATCACACAGTATCACTTCACAATATAAAGACAGACAGGATGTAGAAAAGATTACAAGTTTTCTTTTTCAGGACACCAGAAGAGGAAAGGAAAGGTCTGGGACATCTTTTCATCTTGGACTTCCCCATAGGGGTATCTTGGAGAGTCTGATGTGTGTTGGTGACAGTGAGGGAACAGGCTGGCCTGCTCAGAGTGGATGGCTTGTGCTGGGGTTGAAAGGACACACTGGTCAGGGGTGTGTTGCTAATCTGGGAGAGCAGATGAGCCTAGGACAAGAGGCAGGGCCAGCTCTGGGCAGAGCTGAATAGGAGATCTTAATGAATATTGTACTTAAGACCTAGTGTTCTGTGAGGGCCTGCAATGGGGCGAAGGTGCCCTTTGAAATGACCATGCAGAATTTAAGAATGTGACAGTGCTATGATTAGGCTACGTTTAGGCTTCCCTTCTGCGGGGCCTAATGTCTTCACAGAAGGGTGAGCTTGGTCCTTACTCTTGTCTTTGCCCTCTTCCCCTCTTCCATGTGAAGATGGAGTGTTCTTGGAAGCAGAACTGTTCAACTGGCTAGCATCTTGACATGGCACTTGCCAGCATCCAGGACTGGAGCTGGAACTTTGTGTTCATTATCCACTGCTCAGTCTGAGGTACTCTGTTAATGCAGTATCAAACCTGCTCAGACAGTAGCCAGCAGCTATGGTAATTTGGTTGGTATCTTCTAAGTAAGTATGACCCAACAGTTCCCTGCCATGTTCCAATACAGGGAAGAATCTCAGCTGAAAATCGAACAGGCAGCTGGGGCATATTAGGCCATATCATGTGGAGGTCAGAGAATGGCCCGTAGGTCAGGGCTCCTAGATGGTACATGGGGTGATGGGATTCCAAGTGGTGCTGTAGAAAAACTGAGCCCCTGAGCCTGGGAATGAAGAATGCTGGCCCATATTCCAGTGAGCTGAAGAGTCATTTTCTCTTGCCTCCAGCAGAAAAGGATGCTCACAAAACCCGCAGTCTCAAGAGTGCCTGGTGTTGGTGACCTTGGCCTTGGGCTGAGCTAAAAAGCCCTGTGAAATGAGATGGCAGGTCTCTGGAGGAGAGTCCAAGCTCTGTTTCTCACCGCCTTTGCCCTTCCTTTACCCTGTCGGTGCTGTTTCATTCCTGCCCTGTTCTTGCTGGGGACGTGTGCAGCAATCCACTCTTTCCTGGCTTCATTCCTATGGAATCTCCCAGACCCTGCCTCCTTCTCTCTGACCCCCACCCACCTACATCTTCTGGAACACTCTACCTGATGGGGTGAAACAGTACAGTTCAAATGGAATCAGATCAGCATACAGTTGTTCTCTATTCAACAAAAATAAAGGCAGAAGACGCCTAGCCCTTATGCAGCAAAATGCAAACCTCCTTTAGTGCAGATAATCAGTGAGCCAGTTCGTAAATCAGGCAGTCATGGCAACTGAGCTCAACTACAGTGTTGTGGTCCATTGTGATCAATGGACGCAATGAGTTGAAGTGCTAAGCTGTGGATGGTCAAGCTGTCTCCAGAAGTCCTCATTGCAGCCCACGACTACCATGTAGGCAAGCCATAGCTCTGCACTTCTCAGAAGCCACCTTGACAATGAGGACTATTTGCTTTTAGAATTGTGAACAAAGGCCAGTCTAGAAGTGTTTGCTGGATTTGTCGTGGTTTTGCCTTTTGGTAGGAATCGGGTGGGAGACAGTGTGGAGGCTCAAGCCCACACAGGTTCACCTGGGCTGGGGGTGGGGTGAGGGAGGAATCAGGAAGGGCGAAGGTGAGGGAGGGAGGCAGCTGGGCTGGGGGAGGAGCCAGTGTGGCAATGTGTGCCCAGGTGGGGACAGTTTCCTGAAGGGTGATGTGGGAGTGAGTCAGAGGTCTCCAAGACAGAGAATCCTTAGACAGCCTGTGCGTGTAGACAGAGAGATTCGTTGTAGAGAATTGGCTTTTGAAATGGGGGACCCGCCAAATCAGAAGTCCTCAGGGCAGGCTGAAGAACCAGATGGAGCAGTGACTCAGCGTAGTCTCATGTCAGTCTGGGGCAGAGTTCCCTCCTCCTGAGCTGACCTCAGCCTTTTCTCCTGTGGCTTTCAGCTGATTGTGTGAGCGCCACTCACATTACAGAGGGTCATCTGTGTTATGCGTGACCTGCGACTCACATCTAAAAGAATACACGTATCTGTCTTCCTAGTGGCATCTAGACTGCCTGGTGCTTGACGAAAGTCATCCGGGCTATTTGGACTAGGCAGGTTCACTCATAACATTAAGCAGCATGTGTGGGTTCATCCATCCCCCCAGCAGATGCTGACAGATTCCCACGTGAAGCTTTTGAACCCTGCAGCCCACATGGCCCTTCTCCTTTGAGGGTCACAGTTTTTAAGCAACCAAGTGTAGAACGTTGGCATGTGCTAAGGTCAAGGGCCACATATCGTATGACCAAGAGCATGACAACCATGAAAAGGTTTCCGGATGGAGTGGGCACTTGTTGAGAGCATCATTTCGTCTGTGGTGTGCACTTCCATAAATGTTCCTGTTCATTTTGAACCAGGGGTTTGCTATGCAACCCAGGCTGGCTTTGAACTTGTGATCCTCTGACTTTTGCTTCCTGAGAACTGGGAATATAGGCATGTGCCATTACCCTTTGACCCACAAGATGTGATCTATTATCTATAATAAATGATCTCATAAACAATTTTCATTTTGCTTTCTGCTCTGCCCACGATGAATATGTGATATATTTATTATGAAAAAAAAAAAAGATTAGAAACAAGCCAGAAGAGAGTTGGGATATTGAAGTATGACTGTCTTCACCTTTTCTCTAATAATAATAATAACAAATATATGATATTAATAATATATAATAATATTAGTAAATATAATAATAATTATTATAATGTAATACTGGAGATGTTTGTATGTGAGTATGCCCTTGGAAATAAAGAAATCATCACCAGTAGATATCAAAATCATTAATAACAAATGCATCCTTTTGGGGGAAATGTCTTCTTTTTCAAATTAAAAAAATTATTATTATTATTATTATTTTGGTTTTTTGAGACAGGGTTTCTCTGTGTAACAGCCCTGAGTCCAGGCTGGGCTGGACTCACTTTGTAGACTAGGGAGGCCTTGAACTCATGGAGAGCCACCTTCCTCTGTCTTCCAAAGTGCTGGGATTAAAGACATGCACCACCACACCTGGCTTTTTAAATTAATTAATGGAATTAATTAAATTAATTAACAGAATTAATTAAATTAATTAACGGAATTAATTAAATTAATTAATGGAAATAATTAAATTAATTAATGGAAATAATTAAATTAATTAATGGAATTAATTAAATTAATTAATGGAATACTATTCAGCAATTAAAAAGGAGGAAATCATGAAATTCGCAGGCAAATGGTGGGACCTGGAAACGATCATACTGAGTGAGGTATCCCAAAAGCAGAAAGAAACATATGGTCTATACTCACTTATATAAAC
>CM053745.1:6572499-6590262 GCA_028658305.1 Pachyuromys duprasi | reverse complement strand
GGTGGACTTGGAGGGGGTGGGGAGGAGGGAGATGAGGGAGGGAGTGGGAGGGTAGGAGGGACTGAGGGAGGGGGCTACGCCTGGGATTCAAAGTACCTAACCTGTGATTGAGATAAAAATAAATAAATTAAAAAAAAACTTCAAAAAAATTAATTTTTTAGTATATTTGGTTTTTTTTGACAAAAATATTTATTTAAAAATTTCCCAGAACTTCAAAGCCAAACTGAACTTCAAAATCTTTGTGACTACAAAGTTCCATTCAAGACAAAACAGAACCCACACTTCAACATGTTGTGATATTTCACACAATTGTGGTTAAAGAGAGAAAAAAAAATCTTTAAATGTCCTAGTAAGAAAATTGAATAACCCTTCACAAAAATGCAGAGAACTGAACTTGAGTTCTCTGCAAAAGCAACAAGCATCCTTAAATTCTGAGCCATCTCTCCTGCCTCATATACACATTCTTTTTTTTTTTTTTTAATTTTCAGTGACCTTCTTTTGCTCACTTTTGTCTGCTTATTCCTTTCCCTAAACTATTGTCTAAAACAGAAGCCCAAGGTTGGCAGTTTTAGCACGTGGGTAAATTGCCAATGAATTCTTTTAGGGCTTGAGCTGAACACAGGGTATTGTAATGTTTTCAGTCCTGAGGGGGAACTGAGGAACCCAGCAGAACCACCGGACAGCTCTGAGGACGGGACACGCTGCACCAGGAAGCACACACAGGCCATCTGCGGTGGTGTCTCTTGATGAACTTTCTCGGTGATATGTTGTGACCGCTCATCTTCAGTTGGAGTCACCTAGGAGAAACAGCTCTGGGTGCAACTGTGAGGGCAGTTCCAGAGAGGACTGACTGAGGAAGGAAGACCCCGAATATGGGCAGCCCCAGTCCCTGGGCAGAGATCCTGGGTTGGCTATCAAGGAGGAAGGGAAGTGAGCAGCATGGGTCAGCTGGCTCTGCAGTGTGACTCTTCCCGAGCAGCCTGAGCGTGCCTGCCTCGGAGCTCTGCCGCTGCAGACAATGAGCGAAGGAACCTTTCCTGGGTTACTTTTCTCTGTTATTCTGTTACAGCAGCTAGAAGAGTCATTATCCTCCCTCTCTGTCCTCTCTTGGCTACAGTGTCTCTAATTGTCCTTCCTGCTTGAAGGACCTTCTTGTTTGTTTGTTTTGTTTTTGCTTTTCCTTAGCCAGTGGCATTATGCTTGGTTCATGGAGGTGGAGGGCATGTGGAGGCCTTGTTACTCAGCTCTGGGGTCTTACTCAGTGGGCAGCCAGTTGTAACTGAATTTTCAGACTATTCTGGGTGTCCTTTGAGAGAGCACAGGGTACCTGAAGCTGAGGTGCAGGACGATGGCAAAGAAGGCCCAGGTCTGAGAGAGGCGCTGGGCTATGCTAGCGTAAGCAGTGTCTCCCGTGGGCATCTAGAATGCTTGGTCCCCAGATGCGGTGCTGTTTTGGGAAGCTCTGGAAACTTTGGGGTGGGGGTGGGTTCTACCTAATAGCGATAGGCCACTATGGGTGAGTCTTCGAAGGTTCTGTCTCACCCCAGTTCCTGCCTCAGTCTCTGCTTTCTGGTCTAATTCAATAGCTTTTCCCTCCCACCACTCCAGCACCCATGAACCAAGCTCTCCCACAGTGCCTTCCCAGCCACGAGGAAGCCCTCTGAAACAGTGGGTCTGCTCAGGTGCTTTGGTTAAAGTAACATAGTGACATGGAAGTGACTAATACAAGCTGCTCCTTCAAGATTCCAAACTCCCTGCCCTGCTGGGTCCCTCCTTCAAAGTTCTAGCCACAAGAAGGCCTTCCCTTCCTGGGCTTTTGAGCCCAGTAACCCATCCTCCATTGATGAGAAGATGCTACAAAGAATCGTGTCACCCATTCAGAGGCACCACACACCAGGCAGGATCTCTCCTGTCCACTAGCTCACAAGAGGTCCCCCCTTACAGGGAGGTCATCATGATGTCAGAGACGTCAAATGGTCGGCGCTCTCTACAGAGGCCGGCTTCTGCCGCTTTCTCTCTTCCTCTCATTCTTGCCCTATTGATCCATCTACATTTGGGGAGTTCCTGGATGTGACCTTCACTGCAACCAGTCTTCAGTGGCTGTGGCACACTTCTTGGCTGCCAGCCATGGGTCTGAAAGTTTACTGGGATTGTAGGTTGTATTGCCACGGCCCAGCTCTTATCAATAACCTCACCATCCACCCCCAAGACCCCATCCAGTGCCATCCTTCTTAACCATCCTCATCTGGACCATCTTCCATCCATAATCTTATAAATGCTTGCTTGTATTTTTCACCTGGGGCTCTCCATGCCATTACTGGAGTCCTTCCTCCCGGCCCACGTGGTTTCTTCTCCACACTAACCCATGCTAACCCATCGTGTCATCCTCCTTCCTCCTCTCTTCCTGTCTGTCTGTGTGCTTCCTGTGATTCTCCTCTTCCTGGGAACCTTAGCCACGCCTACTCCATTCTGCCCTGCCCAGGTTTTAGGCCTTTAATCAACCAATCAGAAATAATGTCTTAAGCAGGTTTACACAACAAGGATATGTTTATACAGGCTAACCAGATCTTGAGGGCTAGTAATTAGCATCAAAATACAAGCATCAGACCAACCCCCAACCCCAGGGCACAGTTCCGTTCACGTCTCATTTCCTATCTTTAGCTCATTTCTCTCTTGTCATGTCGTGTTCTAAGTTAATGGTATCCTTGCAGGGTGAGAGGGAGAGCAGCATCTGGTCTCAGGGTGACCGTCCTTTGTCCCCTGCATCGCTTAGCACCTTCACTCTCCTGGGTTGCTTCCGTCTTTCGCTGTCAGATGAGCATAGGAAACACATGGCAAGGCGATGAGGTAACATCCTAGAGCCGCAGAGGCCATAGCCAGGGAGAAGCTAGGCTGCAGGAAAAGGCTGCCTAGAAATACTTTCTTGCATGGGTCTTGGGATCAATGCTATCCCATGGGTTTCTTGTGCTTTATTTTGAAAGATGTTTGCCAGAACATCTCATTGTTCCTTTCTGTTGCTCAAGATTTGGCAAATGTGTGTCAGGTGTGGTGGCACACACCTATAATCTCAGGACTGGGCAGGATGGAGTGGTGATGTGATCCTGGGCAACACGGTGAGACCTTGTCTAACAGCAACAAAAGGCATTATGTTAGCTCAGACCTCGAAAGTTTAGATTATATGTTAGCTCAGACCTAGAAAGTTTAGATTTTATGATCCAAAGCAATTCATTGGAGAAAGAATAACCTTTTTAAAATTGTGACATCTCTCACAAAAAAAACTGACTTAAAATGAATAATAGATCTAGATAAAGAGTACAAAACTGTAAGTCTCCTAGAAAACAAATGGGAGAGAAAGTTTTAGGTGGCTGAGGTTTGATGATAACATGTTAGACACAACACTAAAAGCATCACCCCAGAAAGAGGAAACTGGAAAAAGACTCTACATCCTGTGAAAGACGCTATGGGGTGGAGGTTGGGGGATGAAGAGACTAGCCAGACTAGGAAAACACACACAATTATTAGCTAGTATTCAAGGCAGACAATGAATTCTTTAAACTGGGCCCCAAGCTCCCTAAACTATTCAAAGCTTGAAGAGGTGGCTCACATCTGTAATCCCAGCACATGGGAGAAAGAAGACAGAATTGCTGCAAGTTTGAGCCCAGCATGGACTATGCAGAGAGTTCCAGGCTAGTACCTCTCTGGCCCCAGCTACTCAGTTCATAACACAAAAGGGCAAGAACCCCAGCAAACATCTCCCCCGAAGACACCAACACATAAGCGTGTCAGGCTGCCCCACGTAGCGTCTCAAAAAGGAAACACACATGAAAACAGCAGCGAGAACAGCACCTCACACCTTTAGAATGGTCCAAGTTCAGGACACGTGCTGGTGAGGATGTGGAGCATCAGGCATAGCAGGCACTCTTGCATCTCTCAAGGGGGTCCTGGAACTTTGGAAGACAGTTTGGCACTTTTCTGAAATGCTGCTTTATGATCTAGCCATCAAATCCCTTGTGATTTACCCAAGAAAGCTAGAACTGATGTTCACAGAAAACCTTGTACATGGTATGTATAGAAGTTTTATTTATTCGTGGCAGAACTTGGAAGCAAACAAAATGGCCTTCCTTCTGCAAGTGAAACAAACCACGGGACATCCATTTGGAGAAATACTGTTCACCAATCAAAACTATGGAGCTAAGGAAATACATGGAGGAACTTTGTGTGTGCTCTGCTGAGTGGAACAGAGCAGTCTGGAAAGGCAATCCACCGTTGGATTCTTACAATCTGATAGTCTGGAAACAGTGCAATTCTGCTGAGTGAAAATATCATCGGATGTGAAAGGCTGCTGGATCTAAGAGGCAGTAGGTGTGTCGTAGAAGGATTTTAGAGGGTGAAATGATTCTGTGATGCCCTGAGGGCAAACTCACAGAGCCTAGTAAAAGGCTGGCCTTGAACTGGACTTGGTGGATAACTGTGTTTAACATTCCAACCCAGCATCTCCGTGCAGGATGTGACGAGCAGAGACACTTGGGAGAAGGGGTCTGTGGGGACTCTTTCTGTGAAGGTGAAAATGCTCTCAACATGTCTCTTGACAGATCTGGTGGTGTCCAACATGTAATTCCAGTGCTCTTAAATTACTGAGGCAGGGGGATCACAAGTGTGAGGGCAACCTGGGCCCACAGTGGCTTCAAGGCTAGCTTGGGCACCACAGGAAGACTTTGTCTTAAAAACAACCAAGGCTGGAGATCAGCTCAGGGGTAGACAATCTGCACGTCCTAAGCTCTGTACCACAAGAAATAAAATAACAGTGAAATCTACTAATTAAAAAGCTCTTGGTCTTCAACTTCAGGTCTTGTATTAATTAATTACAGCAAATTCTGTAACAGCATTTACATAAAGATAAAACAATGTTCAGGCATGTTTTTATTTTAATAAATGTGTTGTCTATTATTTTGCTCGTTGTATTGATTTTTTTTAAATTAATTCTTTCTGAAGTAGTCAAACACTCATTATTGCCCAGGCTTAATACAGTGTCCGCCAACACTTGCTGAATGAATGAATCCAGCTGGGACATCTTAAGCAGTAGCCTGACTGGATTTTAGAATACACGTGTGCCACCTCACCCTTCCTCCGGTCCTTATCACCACAGCTGCCTCAGCCTCCATGAACACATCAGTTCATTTATGACCTCTATGATGTGGCCCCTTAGGAAGTTTAGAGGCTGTATATTCTTCTTTCTTTATGTTTTTGATGGTGTTTTGTTGTTTCTCTGAAAAAGACTCTTACTCTGTTGCCCAAGTAGGTCTGCAGCTCATGGCGATCCACCTGCCTTGGTTCCCAGGTACTGGGACTAGAGGAGCCGGCCACGAGAGACTTCATCCTTTTCATAAGAAATCAGCCAAGGACAGGACCCAAGACAAGTCATTTAGAATGCTCCGTCACTTTCCCCAGACAGGGTTTCGCAAAGAACAGATAACCTACTCCTACGGGAGGCTCAGAACCTCAAAACTGGGGCGCTGAAAGAGCGAAAGAGATAGAGGACACCGGAGTGTGCTGTGAAGTGCTGACTTCCGGTCACACCGGAAGTCACTGTACTCATGAGCCCACAGCACCTGTGGTTCCTGCACAAGGCTCGCTCAAGATCAAGCTTGTAAGCATTCCAGCAAGGAGGGAGGATGAGTCAGGAGGCCCCATCCTCACATAAGAAGCTCAAGCGGGTGGGGGTTGATGGGAAAGGGAGAGTCGGTTTTCTTTAGGAGTGTGGCCTCACATGGGAGCACAAATGGGCAGCACTGATTGGACTTAGTAGGTTAAAAAAATAAAAATAAATAGAGGGCGTGTAGTTGGGAGAAGGAAGTGTAAATGTGCTGCAAGGGGGTTGAGGGGAACTGGAGAAGGGAGGGTCTGAGCAAAATACATCGTCCATACATAGAAAGTTCTCAAAGAATAAACAAAAGTAGTATAAATAAATAAAAAGGAGGAGAAGCGTTAAGTGATGAGCTAGTTCACAGCAGTATCCAACTTGACTTTGGCTCTGTGGACCGGACCTACACCCACCCTTTGCCAGATTTTGACTAAGCTGTTTATCTCTCAGGCTCTTGTATCAAAGCCCCAAAGCGACAGCAATCCAAGCGGACAGGATCCTCTGTCTTAGCTGATGAAACAAGATTATGTCTCACTGGTTCTGTTTTGAACCTTTAACTAAAAACTTGGCTCAGCTGAGAGCTGGCTGTGTAATCCCTAACTCCAGCCCAGGGAAGGATCCGTCCGATTCCTTCTTAAGGCTGGTGACAAAGGACTCTGTTCCGATGGTGTCAGAAAGCTCCCCAGCAGCAACTGAGCTGTGATACAGCCTTCCGTCTGGGAGGCAGCGGCTGAAGGAGCCTCTCCAAAGCCACCACTCACCTGCGTGAACCAGGCACAGAATATCTCCCGACAGACCTAATAAGTGATATTAATAAAAAATTTTTAAAAAGAGTGATTCGGTTGATGTTTGTTTCTTGGATGCTAATTTTCCAGGGGAGCAAGGGAAGGTGAGAACTTGGGGGTAAAGACTGAACATCCATCATTTATAGGCTCAGGGTCAGCTCCTAGCAAGGGGTGGGCAGACTGGTGGTTAGTGAACAGGTAAGAACAATCTGAAGATTGAAGCAATCCACTCTCCCTTCCGGGGCTCTGGTAGCCTTCTCCCCTCTGGCTAGACATGTAAGCATTTTCTATGCTTCTCCAACAGCAATAGGCCACCTCTTTCTCTCTCTCTCAGCCGTGTTGGGTTTTGAACCCAGGGCCTTGCTATGCTAGGCAAACTTCCTACTACTGAGATCTTTCCCCAGCTCTCGGCTTTCAGAGACTGGGTCTCTCCACGTATCTCAGGCTGGCCTTGAACTCACAATCCTCCTGTCTCTACCGCCACATTGGTTTGTTCCCTATCTGTTTGATGGTGCACTGTAGGCCCTTGGACCCCTTTTCATTCATTCAACAATCTTTGGAGTATTGGCAGGTGTGTGAAGCGCAGGCCACAAATAAGTCCACCAGCCTCAGTCCTCACTCTCCTGACTTGCCAGAGGAACAATTAACAAATTTCATAAGCACGATTAGGATTTCAAAAGGGAGGGGCAGGACACTGGGAAGTTGGGTGGCACCAGCCTGTGGCTTTCCGAGAAAGCATTCCAGAGGCTGTGACATTTGACAACAAATAGAGGGACCCTGAAATGCCAGGAAGATGTAAACCAGGTGCCACCTTCTCCGTTCACTGCTCCTGGGGTGCAGACTCAGACAGCTCTTTCCACTGCTCTCCACGTACCCCCACAAGGCCTTGCTGTGGCCCTTCACGCTCTAGCATATTCTGTGTCCTGAAGACCTGCTGCGGGCCCTGTCATAGTCTCGACAGTCAGTCTCAGGCCTCTCAGTTCCCAGAGCACACAGCTCCATTTCGGCCATGCAGCCCAGCCGCCGGATCCCTGTGCGGCAACTTCCACTTAGCTCCTGCTCGCCACATCTTCCGAAGTCATTCTTATCCTTCAAAACGCAAAGGTCATTCGATTCTCATAAATAACGGGAATTTTCCCTCTGTCCTGCAACATCGCTCTTTCTCCCATGTTATTTCGGAAGTTGCTTTGCACGCTTTTAGAGTACAAGACCCTTGGTGACAGAAACCTCATTGCTTCTCCCCTCCCAGCGCCTAGTACCCCAAACTACTCCCAGCACCTAGTACCTAGCGCTGGCATGAACACACAGCCCCTAGTATCCAGCACGAGCACCAGCTTTTAGCGTAAAGGTGGTGTGGAAAGAAAGGTGGTGTGAATTGTACTAAGCTGAATGAACACTGACTTTCCTAATCCAATTCACAATCCAAGGAAGATGCTTCCTTCACTGAGAAATTAGCACTCTAGACTTACAGTTCTGTGGGTGTGAGGCGGCTGTAAATGTTTCTCCGCGTAATTAAACGTTACTGTCCTGTAATTGCTAACACACTAAGCTATGGACTAGAAGGGGACAAGGAGTTACACTGACAGTTTCTGAGCTGTGCTGTCTGAGAATGGTTAAGGGAAGTCACTCAAACTCCGTCATGTTGGCAAGACTAACAGGAAGACAGAGTGTGCTTTGCTGAGGCAGGTCTCCATGTGGCTGGCAGCCTGGTGGCTTTCCTCTGGCGAGGCGGCTGAGCACGAGAGGGCATCTCAGGCTTCCCTCTCATGCAATATGTGCTCCCCTTATCCAAGAATAGGTGGTATATGAAGTGCTTTCACACAGGGTCTCAGCTGAGAACCCTCAGAACAAGATGAAGAAGACAGTTTTATTTCACAGAAGCAGCTCAGGGATCAGAACGGTTTGTTTCTGCAGCTATTTATTGGTTGTGCCTGTGACACACATACACATGCACACAAACACACACATGCACATGAACACACACACACACGCACACACATACACTTGCCTAGGCAGATGGCATGATGAGCACACCTCCCAAGTCCTCCCTGGTACTTCCTCACCCCACATGACTATAGGAGGATCTCAGTATGAGTGACACATGGGGAGTGGACAGGGGCCATGCTGGACGACATGCCTGGGATGTGATTCATGCAGAGTTTAGGGCCACAGATCCCTAGCTTCCTATGTAGAGGAGGCTCCATTCTATTCACAGTCCTTGAAGCTCCCAGTGTTTGCTCTTGAGTTGAATTTTGTCACTTCCTGTCTACACAAGCCCTGCCACCGATCTAAGGTGCTTGGAAGCTTAGTTGATTCACTAGTTTTGGTCTGTATTTACTGAATTTATTTTTTTTCCCTAGGGAAGAATGTTTATTTTTTTGTATACTGGATTTCCTTCCTTCCTTCCTTCCTTCCTTCCTTCCTTCCTTCCTTCCTTCCTTCCTTTCTTATCATGAGTAAGCTATTTAGAGAACAGCGCTATATCCACAGGCAAGAGCTCTTCTTGTGAGTTGTTGGGTATAAATGGTAATCTCCTGCTTTCATGGGTGACATTTCCCCATAGAGCATCCACTAGGCAGTCTTTTTAGAACAGATTTGCTCAGACTGTATTTGTCCAGGGCAGTAGCATAGTCTGTGGCCTGTGCAATGGGGACTCCATGAGCTGTCTGTGCTGGTTGACTAGCTTAGGCGCATGAGACGAGGTCTCATGACACAGGCGTGACCAGCTGTGACTTCACCAGCTGAACCCTCCAGTGAGACTGTGAGCCCTGATGTATGTGGAGGTAACTCCAGGATGTGCTGTTAGCAATATAAGGTGGGTAGAGGGGATAAAAGACAGAGAAAGGAGGCAAAGGGACCTGTAAAAGGTTCTCCCTGAGACCCCAGGGTGAGGTGGGGGCCGGCTTGCCTGTTAATTTAATAATAAATTGGTTTGGAAGTTGAAAAGGACCAAGTTGCTTTGAAGGGGGTGACGATTTCTCAGCCTGTACGAGACAGGCTGAGAGGCTGGGGCCTTCCTTCACCAGTCATAGCTTCAGGACGGTCAGGGGGGAAGTCCTCAGCTACTGGACAGCTAAGCTGGGAGGCCTCTCGGCTCTTCCTCCCACCCCAAGTGCCTCATGCAGTAAATGTTCTAGGGGATGTTGCTGCCTGAATCAGGATGTCTCCCTTCACCACTCATCGTCAAATACTGCTACCTCACTTTCATCCATGATGACACAGTCCTGGTCCCCTGTGTGACGGTGGATGTGAGCCCTGTCCCGAATGTGATATCCAATGGACTGGCATCTGCTCTAGACCACGGTCTGCATCCTGGGTGGTCCTCTGTGTCTCCTGGATCCCTCCTGGGGCAGAGCACATCCCTGTAAACCTTGGGGGCACCTTGGAGTAGGAGATGACAGTGGAGGAAGAAAAGGTCCGGCAGCTTCCTCCAGCAGCCATGTGTTCTGTGTTCCTCAATCATGTCGCTCATCACTCCAAGCAAGTCTGTGAGGCCACCAGATATTCCCAACAGCCCTAGCCTGCATCTTGCAGCTGGCAGGCCTGGTTGCTGGCATGTTACCGGCTGTGATGCCAAGGAAGAGGCCATATCCAAAGCCATCTGAGAACTCTCGGCTCAAATGCTGACCGTAAATTGCCAAGGGGTCCATCAGAAATGTGGTATCCTCAGGCTCCACGCCTCTCATGATGTGGAACATCCCGATCTCAGCTCCAAGGGGACTCCACAGGGTCCAGACTCAGAGGCCCATCTGGCCAGCCTCTTCAAGGGGTGGCAAGAACAGGATTGTGGCCCAGGATACAAGGATTGGTCAGTGAGGGAGCCTCTCACCTCCCGCACCTGCCTCCTGGCCCAGCTGCCCTCTCTATACCCTTGACCTCTGCCTGCCACCCTTGACCTCTGCCTGCCACTTTTACCTATATTTTACTGTTTATTTGTAATTTAATCCTGTTCGGTCACAGTATATATTATATAGGACTTATAACTCTTGAAATTTATTGAATCATGGTTGAAGGTCCCACCCAAGGCCAACCTTTTCTCTTAAAAAAATAATGTAGATTTCTGTTATAGCTCGGTCTGGTGCTTTGTATTCAGATGTTACTTGCTACCCCGCCCCCTCTTCTGTTCTACAAGCAGTCCCTCACCATAGCGATGTTGTGTAACCTGGCCTCCGAATTATCCCTGATTGGCTAAATAAAAATGCCTACACTTGGGAAGGGCAGAAATGAGGTAGGTGGAGCTAAGATTTGAGGGCTTGGAGGACAGAAGGATCATGGGAAGGGAAGGGAAGGAAAGGAGAGGGACAGAGAGCAGGAGAGGAAGAGAAGGCAGACCACCAGAGGGTAGCTTCAGAACCACATGGCCGGGAGGAATTTATTCTGAGGACTGGAGTGGCTGGAGAGAAGCAGCCTAGACGGAAAGCATGTGCAAGTATTTATATTATTTTGAATGGAAAGGAGCCCAGATAGGAATGACTAGAGCAAATGACAAGGAATGTGGGAATGAGAGATAATGAAGTAGTTTACAGGGTTAATATCTGCCCAGCCCCAGGTTAAAAAAAAAAAGGCTTATTAAAAGTCTGTGTCTTTTATTGTTATGGTAGCAGGTCTAAATAATACCACCACAATAAGTATATGGATTAATAAAAGATATTAATAACCACTTTTCAACAACAGATTTCATAGTTGGGCTCTGTGGCTGTCAATGAGGCAGGTGATATCATTTGGGTCTTCTATTTCCTTGTCAAATTTTTCCATCTAGATGCTCAACTAATGAGAGAAGGTTGTCACCATCTACCCACGAAGCTATGTCCACGCTTCCTGTTAGTTCTGTAAGTTTTACTTCACGCATCTTTAAGTCCTATCTTAAGGCGCGTGCATATTTCAGTATTTTACTGTGGTATATTGATCTTTTGATCATCTGTGTATATTAATGTGAAGAAATGTATTTTTAATCTCAGGTAGATTACTTATCTTTAAGTCTACTTTGTCTTCAACTAGCACAGTTACTCTAACCTTCATGTAATCAATCTTTATCTTTCTCCATTTTTAGTTTCCGTATACGCTTATGGTTTTTTTTTTTTTTTTTTTGTGAACACAATATACTTGAGTCTTGCTCCTCCTACCAAGTCTGCTTATCCTTTCCTTGAATTATTATTTTTTTGTCCATTTACATTTAATGGAGTTATTGCTATGACTGGATTTAGTCCTGCCATTTTGGTGTGTGTGTGTTAGTGGGGGGGTGCATATTTGCGAAGATGCAATGCACATGAGTGTTCAGGTGCATATGGACGCCAGAGGGACACCTCAGGAGTCATTCCTCAGGTGCCATCAACCTTCTAGATTTTAAGACAAGGTTTTGTACTGGCCCAGAACTTGCCAAATAGGCTATACAGGCTGGCTGTGAGTGTCAGAAATATTCCTGTCTCTGCTCCTAAGTGCTAGGATTGTAAGTGTGTGCCACTATGCCAGGCTTTCCAACAATTATGTTCTGGAGATGAAACTCAGGTTTGAATGCGTGAAAGGCAAGAACTTTATGGACTGAGCCACCTCCCCACATCCTGCTATTTCTTTTCTGTCTTGCCGACCTATCTACCATTACCCCCTCCTACCAGCTGTTAATAAGTTGTTGTCTCAGGTGGAAAATTACTGGGGAAGATATCCAACATTGACTTGTGATCTCCACTCATACGTGTGTATGCACTGGAGCGCAGGTATGAAAACAGGCAGACAGACAGACAGATAGATGCATGTACACATGTGAATGTTCAAGTCAGTGCATGCGCACACACATACAGAGATGGAGAAAGAAAAAGTGGGGGAGATGCAAACAAAATACTGTTGGTCCCTAGGACGAATCACAGTCAACATGATTGTTTCACCTGTAACTGGTCCCATGTATGATGATGTTCCTATAAGAATAATGGGGCTGAAAATTTCCCATTGCTTCATAATATCATAGCTGTCCTGACATCGTAGCTCATTAAGTGTTTGTGGAAGTGGTTGTGTGAGCAAACCTCCTGCAGTACCAGTCATATGAAAGTATTGCCATGCAATCAAATGCAGCCCACAATACTTGGTAATGGTAATAAAACACTACACTATTGACTTATGTCCACATTATATTATAATTTTGAATCTCTATTTTGAGTGCACATTTTCTTACCTATTAAATAGGTTTAGTATAAACACCATGCTCTATTATGTCAGCAGCATCGTATATCTTGTGTTTACTCCATTTCTGGACTTCATAAAAAAACACATGAAGTGATTGACAGGACTGCTTAGGTTTGGGAGAGTGCAGTCTAGAATGTTGAACATAGAAATCAGCTAAAGACAGATTTTCTCAGGAAGCATTTGTATCACTAAGTTCTATACAACTGTGTATGAGAAACATACTACTGTGAAGCTGTCTTAGTGGCAAAAAAAAAAAATGGGAATAAGGAGTGGCTGGGAGGCTCTTTGACCTGAGAACTGTTTTCTAGACAGAACAGTCTGACCCTTTCTCAAAGGTTAAGAGGTTGACCAGATGTCTCAGCCATGGCACCTTGGTTTTCTTTATTTAGTTGCGTCTTTTGCCTTTAGTGACTGATTGGGAACAATCAAGTGACTATCCGGTGGGTTTGGACTCTTTATGACCCACTGAGCTTGTTATTCAAGGATGTCTGCTATGATGTCATTGTGATTCAGACCTTCAAGCTTTTTGAGGTGAGGACAGCCAGTTACATTGGAGTCTTTTCTTACATCAGAATAAATTATAATATCCAGAGATAAGAATCTATGAGTGCCAGTTGGGGAGACAGCCTATCACAAGACATGGTGCTAGGAGGAATTTAGAGAAAAAACTAGACACAGTTTCTAGACTCAAGAGCATTGTTTTACTATGAGAAACCAGTGATATTAAAACAATCCATGTGAACATACATCAGTAAACACCCCCAGACTGAATGCAACTCTACTGTGCAGTGGGAACATGGAATGAACAGGTTATAGCTGTTGCAGAAAAAGAAATGTAAAAGAAATAAAAAATGAGATGCAGAAAAGTGGGGTGAGCGAGGGCGTTTGTATGTGAGTGGGGAGAGTACACGGGGGTACTGAATACTGCCGGCTGTTATTGTGCCGGAGCCCCCGTGTAAGAGCCCAGCTCTGTGAGCTGAGCCATTCCTTCCAACTCATCCACAAATCATGTCGTCTTTGCTGTTATTCTTGTTGGAGCTCCAGCTCTTGCTGATGACACCATTTCATGTCACCCTCACAGACAAGTGTCGTGTGGGTGGCAAGGGAAACCCACACACCTCTCATTTCTGCCTTTCACGGCCATTCCAGAAGAACTGGAATCACTAGGGTAGTTTCTTGGCCCTTCTACTCCCCCTGGGGTATAATTTCTGGAACATATTCTCACCTTCCACCCCGACCCTTCCGTGGGTTTCAGAATCCAAGGGTACTCCTGTACCCTGAATAAAATGGCACATTCCATGGAGTCTGCATACAATCTCCTACAGACTTCAAAGTGTCTGAGATGACTTACTGGATCTAATATAGTGTTTTAATTAGGGTTTCTATTGCTGCAATGAAACACCATGACCAAAGGTGGAAAGGGTTTATTTGGCTTGTACTTCCATATCACTGCTCATCATTGAAGGAAGTCAGGGCAGAAACTCAAACAGGGCAGGAATCTGGGGGCAGGAGCTGATGCAGAGGCCATGGAGGGGCACTGCTTGTTGGCTTGCTTCTCATGGCTTGCTCATTATGCTTTCTTAGAGAACCCAGGACCACCAGCCTAGGGATGTACCACCCACAATGGGTTCAGGAGCAGAGACTATGCCGGTGCCTCTGGGAGCAGGGATGAGATGCACTAAAACAGCCACTGCAGCCCATCGCCTTGTACAGGGGCTTGCCAGTCTTGTTCCCTCCAGTAGCCTCTGAGCATAGGGACAATGGAAAGCTTGGCCAAGATGATGGTCCTTGGATGGCAGCAGCTACCTCCTTGGAGCACTTAACACCAGGACCAATGTGATCATTGTAGTCCCCAATAGTGACAAACACCTTGAACCTGGTCAGCTGGCCAGCCCGTGTCTGCTTCTGCACTGGCATGAGCTCTAGAACCTCATCCTTTAGGGATGCACCCAGGGGGGAGGAAATCAATAATCCCGGACTCCTTAATGGGCAGGGAGAACAGGTAGATCTCCTCCAAGGACTTTACCTTCATGTCCTTAGAGGCAGCCCAGCTTGGTGACAGGGATCCAGTCCTTGTCTTTGGCTTTACCTCTTCCATGAGCCCTGCAGCCTTGACCATGGCCACGGCCCCTAAGACTGCTGGCGAATCCAGAAGCTTCCACGGCCTCCTAATCCTGGGTCCCCGATTTTCCGGACATCTTGCTGTGCCAACATCATCTGCCATTTGGTGTTTTCCTGAAGAAGAAGCTACATTTTATTTTATCTTCAATTGCATGGACATGTCTGTCTATGTAGGTATGTGCATGTGAGTGTAGGTTCCCAAGGAGGCCAAGAGGGTATCAGATCCCGTGGAACTGGAGTTAAAAGTGGTTTTGAGTGGCCTGACATGGGTGCTGAAAACTGAGCTCTGGTCCTCTGGAAGAGTCAGTAGGAAGCACTCTTAATCTCTGAGCTCTCCGGCCCCTTTCAATTTGATTTTAAGCTTTCCAGCGATCCTTGAGCTGTCTAAGAGCTGCAATCCCCATTTCCCAATCAAGGTCACTGAAGCTCACAGGCACAGTCATACACTCAGGGTTCATAGCCAGCAAGTAGGACCTCAACCTTTGTTGCCTGAGACCAGATTCACTTCAGGCAATTTTGACCTGGCATCTGTGGTCAGCCAGAGAATGTACAAAGATGGTCTGTACCTCACAGGCTTCATGCAATCATTCACAAAAGCTTACGTCTATGTGCTCACATGTATCCTTCCAGAGGAAGTGTCCACAGCAGCCATAATCTCCAGGAACCCGTGGCTTCTGGTGAAGCGCTGTGTGTGAGGGGGGTAGGGGTGGGGTCTGAAGAGATGGCTAGGTGGTAAAGAGCACTTGCTGTTCTTGCCAAGGACCTGGCTTGAGTTCCCAGCACCCACATGGTGGTTCACAACACCCTGTAACTCTGGTTCTAGGAAATCTCATGTTCTCTTCTGGCTTCCATGGGCACATATGTATATGCATACACACACACATACACACACATACATACAAACACACACATATAAATAAAAGTAAATATTA
Organism: Pachyuromys duprasi; assembly: GCA_028658305.1. Taxonomy (NCBI): domain Eukaryota; kingdom Metazoa; phylum Chordata; class Mammalia; order Rodentia; family Muridae; genus Pachyuromys; species Pachyuromys duprasi. The sequence continues at coordinate 6,574,609 of CM053745.1, read as the reverse complement.
AAAAAGACAGAGGAAACAGTGGTACCAGTAACACATGTTTAACTTCTAGTCAAGGCTGGCTAGGTGGGTAGCACTGGGAGGTAAGAGTGGATCTTTTTTTGGGTGTGGTATGGTTGTTGAGACAGGATTTCACATGGCCCAGGTTGGCCTTGAACGCTCTATGTGCTGAACTGGTCGTGAACTCCTGATCCTCCTGTCTCTAGCTCCCACTGCTGAGGTTATGTGTTACCATGCCTGCCTTTGAAGGTGGTTCATGATGTTCATGGAGGAAGAGCTGAGATCTCAATATCTTTTCAAGAACATGCCCCGATGACTGGAAGCCCTCTTAAAAATTCCATCACCTCCCAACAGCACCACAAGCTGGGGACCAAGAAGACAAGGGCCTTTGGGAGATGGTTACCCACACAGTAGCAGGGCTGACCCTTTCAGACAGGTGGTTATACAGGCAGACGTAACACTGCCCTGGGAAGAATAAGGAGAAACGGCACCTGAGCACCACAGGAGGTCACCAGACCTTTGGTGTGGTGTCCTTCCCTGGAACGTCTCCCACTCAGAGTATGGAGTGAGTATTCCGAAGCATGCCAGTATGAGCAAAGCACAAACAAAGAAGCTAGAGGGAGAAAAAAGAAAAGTAAAAATCTGGCTTTGTATTCTTTACTCATTTATTTATTTTGAAACGGCCTCTCTAGTGGACTGGGCTGACCCTGAACTGGAGGTCCTCCTAGCCCAGCCTTCAGAGTACTGGGGATCATAGGTGTGCACCAGTATGCCTGGCTCTGAGTTTGCACTCACAGAGTCATGATTCGGGCACTCAGGACAGGAGTTGGGGTAAGTAAGTTAAGTGCATAGATACAAACAATCTGGGTGCCCAGAGGCTTGACAATTGTTACTCATCTTCTGCTCCTCCATTTCACCCAGGAGACAAGATTTGAGAAATCTTATGTTCATTTCCTCTAAAAGGAAGCAAACCTTCCTGGGAGAGACCAGAGAAGCTGCTATGTGTTGCAGGGTATTTGATCCTATTGTGAATGCTGAGATTATGAACTGGAAAAACCTGTTTCTTACTGTGGTGTGGCTCAGCCCCAGCACATAACTTTAATCCAAGCTTTTTGTAAGAGCTAAGTAAACCATAGGTCAAGAGGTGGAGCAAGCAACCAGCTGAAATAAGAAAACACAAGAAGGAGGGGCATTTGGTTTGAAGAAGTTTTAAGAGTGTGGAGAAGGAGCTTTTTCCTTCTGGGACATTGGCTGAGTAGAGAGTGAGCTGGGTGCTTTCTCTGCCTCTCTGAGCTAGCAGGTTTCCACCCCAGCATCTGGCTCCTGAGTCTTTATCAGTAAAATTGAACATTGGGATTTTGTTTTTAAAACAGCAGGTAAGACTCAGGAAATTAAGGAAACGTGAAAGGTTTGGGAGGTTCAGAAAGTTTAACGATTCACAAGGCCCACGCACATCGCTATAAATAGCAAACAAGTGCTACAGAGAGATTCTCTTCAGCCGAGCTGCCTGCAAGTTGGGCAGGGAGCACCATGGATGTATATTTTGTGAGTTTTCACCTGTGATGGGCTTTTTGGTGATGCAGCTGTCTTTGAATCACTCTTGCTTCTGTAGTTAACCCCTGGGAACTCACTGGTTCACAAGTTAGCCTTGGTTGAAATTGTTTCTTTAGTCTGTAATCAGGGCTTTAGCTGGGGCAAATGTTTCCCCGGGCATGCAGGAGCCACGCAACACCACACAAACCCCAAGGCAGACTTATGTGACTGAGGGATGACTGGCCTCTTCAGGGCATCCCTTGTAGAAGGTCAGTCTTTTTTTTTTAACATTTTTATTTTATTTTATATTAATCACAGGTTATGTGCTTTGTATCTCAGCTGTAGCCGCTTCCCCCATTTCCTCCCTATCCCCTCCATCCCTCCCTGCCCCTTTCCAAGTCCACTGATAGGGGAGACCTCCTCCCCTTCCATCTAACTCTAGCTTATCAGGTCTCTTCAGGATTGGCTGCAATGTCCTCTTCTGTGGCCTAGCAAGGCTGCTCCTCCCTCAGGGGGTGGGGAAGTCAAAGATCCAGCCATTGAGTTCATGTCAGAAATAGTCCCTGTTCCCCTTACTAGG
>CM053745.1:6535241-6571999 GCA_028658305.1 Pachyuromys duprasi | reverse complement strand
TTTCTCAGTGAGGATTAATCCTCTTACCCCAGGTCCTCTTTCTTGTTTATCTTCTTTAGGTGTATAGATTTCAGTATGTTTATCCTATCTTACAGGTCCATATAAGTGAGTATATACCATGTATGTCTTTCTGCTTTTGGGATACCTCACTCAGGATGATCATTTCCAGGTCCCACCTGCAAATTTCATCATTTCCTCGTTTTTAATTGCTGAGTAGTATTCCATTGTGTAAAAGTACAATTTCTGTATCCATTCCTCAACTGAGGGGCATCTAGGTTGTTTCCAGATTCTGGCTATTACGAATAAAGCAGCTACGAACATAGTTGAGCAAATGTCCTTGTTGTGTACTTGAGCATCTTTTGGATATATGCCTAAGAGTGGTATAGCTGGGTCTTGAGGAGTCACTATTCCTAATTGTCTAAGAAAGTGCCAAATTGATTTCCAGAGTGGTTGTACAAGTTTGCATTCCCACCAGCAATGGAGAAGGGTTCCCCTTTCTCCACAACCTCTCCAGCATGTGTTGTCACTTGAGTTTTTGATCTTAGCCATTCTGACGAGTGTAAGGTGAAATCTCAGGGTCGTTTTGATTTACATCTCCCTGATGGCTAAGGACGATGAACATTCCTTTAAGTATTTTTCTGTCATTCTACAATCCTCTACAGAGAGTTCTCTGTTTAGCTCTGTACCCCATTTTTAAATTGGATTACTTGATTTGCTGCTATTTAACTTCTTGAGTTATTAACTTCTTGGTATTAGCCCTTTGTCAGATATAGGGTTGGTGAAGATCCTTTCCCAGTCTGTAGGCTGTCATTTTGTTTTGATGACAGTGTCTTTTGCTTTACAGAAGCTTTTCAGTTTCATGAGGTCCCATTTATTGATTGTTGCTCTTAGAGCCTGTGCTGTTGGTATTCTGTTCAGGAAGTAGTCTCCTGTGCCAATGAGTTCTAGGGTCTTTTCCGCTTTTTCTTCTAACCGATTTAGTGTGTCTGGTTTTATGTTGAGGTCTTTGATCCACTTGGACTTTAGTTTTGTGCAGGGTGATAAATATGGATCTATTTTCATTTTTCTGCATGTAGACATCCAATTGGACCAGTACCATTTGTTGAAGATGCTGTCTTTTTTCCATTGAATGAGTTTGGCTTCTTTATCAAAACTCAAGTTTCCATAGGTGTGTGGGTTTATTTCTGGGTCTTCTATTCGGTTCCATTGATCCACTATTCTGTTTCTGTGCCAATACCATGCAGTTTTTATAACTATTGCTCTGTATTTCAGCTTGAGATCAGGGATGGAGATACCTCCAGATGATCTGTTGTTGTACAGGATCGTTTTGGAAATTCTGGGTTTTTTGTTTCTTCATATGAAGTTGAGAATTTTTCTTTCAAAGTCTGTAAAGTATTGTGTTGGTATTTTGATGGGAATTGCATTGAATCTGTAGATTGCTTTTGGCAGAATAGACATTTTCACTATGTTAATCCTACCAATCCGTGAGCACGGGAGATCTTTCCATCTTCTGGTATCTTCTTCAATTTCTTTTTTCAAACAGATCTTTCGAAGGTCAGTCTTGACAACAAGAAAATTGTTCTAAAAACATCGTTTCAGTTGCTATTTAGTGAATCCACATGTTATATGACTATTTGTGATCTGTTGCTGTAGATCAAACTATTCCAATCCTTGGTGCCTTGAAAAAGCAGAAGGCTTATGTTTCCCGTGACTGAAGACTGTCTGGGCTCAGCCAGTGTTCTGTTCCTCTTCCATGGAGCCATCTATACAGATGTGTTCAGTTAGAAGCTGGGATTGATGGAGTGTTGGGGAAGTCTCTCTTCCTTTAGGGTCCTTCCCTCATAGGGTCTTATGTCTTAGTTTAGACTGAGTTTCTCTCATGGCAGCTAGATCCCATGGTGAGGGCCTGGGGCTATGAAGGAAGTACCCAGGCAAGCTGCAAGCATGCCTCCCATTCAAGCGTAGAGATGTCAGTCCTTTCCTTTGTAAGCCTATCGGTTATCTATTTTAAAAGAGCATGTGATAAGACCTGTTTAGTGTCTAAAGCTCGTCTGACAATTGCCCAATATGACCCGCAAAGCGATTAATTATACCTTTCCCACTGCACAGAACCACATTTCAGATGACGATGTCCTGCCTCTGTCTCATTGAAATGGTTGGTGATCACCTCCCGCATCCACCTCATTCTTGTCCCAACCTCCTCCAGGAACGGAGTGGGGACTGCAGAGAATACGAATGGGAGGTGCTTTATCGCCATGGACTAACAACCTGAAGTTGGATACAATCGCATTAGCCAGCTCGCTGTGCCAAAGTTAAATAGAACAAGTCTGAACTGTTGCTAGCAGCAGGATGCTGATTGAGAGCCATGAACTAAGAGCCACGGCAGCTCCAAGAAGTGTTACAATGCAAAAGCCCTTAGCAGGCTTTAGGGAGCCCAGCAAAAGCAGTCCCTGATAGCAGGAGCGGTGGGTCTTGAGGGCTGGAGTTCTGGGTCCCGGGAGCAGCAGATGTCTGAGGCTAGAAGAAACCAAAGGAGCAAATTCTCATCTGTTGTCAAAGCGCAGGGTTTGGAGCCTGAGCCCTGCCTTCCGCTGCTGGCCCAGTCCTGGAGGCTGTCTTGAGGGAGCTCCTTGCCTAGAGCAGAAGCCTTGGGAACAGGAAGCTTCCGAGGAGTCTGTGCCTTAATGGTGTCTTGTGCAGGTGAGTCTTTCTTCTCTGGTGAGGAAACAGGTTGGAACTGGATCCTGAAGCCTTCACACTTCAGCGATCTTCTGGGAGCAGGGCTCGGAAGTCTTCCTTCCCTTCATCCTTCAATAGGCTCCTGCAGCAGTTCTCTCTGTAAAGCTGTAGGCTCTTGGCATTTATAGGGGTGCACGGGCACCAGCTGAGCTCTGATTGGCTGAATATGAGTGTGAAAATAGAGTGAAAAAAAAAATAGGCTCAATCAGCTGTCAAACCTCATAGAGGAGGGAAAAAGAACACCGAGCCCACCCAAAGTTGCTGACAGTTCACAATCAAGTCTCCAGGTCTAGTTCCCTGCAGAGGAAAGGATCTGGTAAGAAAGTTTCTGTCTAGCCCCACTGGGAGACCCCTTGCAGGCTTCCTGCTGTCTCCCTGCTTCTTTCTGCAGGACATACCCTCAGTCAGGCTTTTTGTTTCTCCTAGGGGTTGCTGCTTCTGAATTAACAGCTATCAGCAGTTCCTATTCTGGCTCCTTTGCCTTAAGGAAGGCTTGAGCCTGTGGCTGTCAGAAAGCTCTGTGGCATGAGTGTTTCCAGCCTGTGTAAATTCTTCACGTCGCCCTTGTGAGCGGAATAGGCCTGGAAACCTGCTGGAGCAGCTTTTTGCTCTCGGGGGGGGGGGGGAGGAGGGGGTGTCTGGTGATCTAGAGCAGAAGACGTGGCTGAAGAGCCCTCAGAGCACCTCTCGCTTCGCACCAGAGAGCTGCCTCACTGCTGTGTTGGTTTGCAGTGCTTTTGCTTTGTTTTCAAAGTCTTCAGAAAAACGCTGGGAAAGGTGAAAGCTTTGAAACGCGAAACCGTTTGTCTTTAAAACCCTTTCTTCCTAAATGAGCGCCAGCAGTGCCCTTTTCTCTCTTGATCCCAGGCGCTTGGCTCTTTTAAACGGTCTTCTGTCATCTTCTGGAAACATCTTTTCCTTACATGCGATCAGTTTATAACATCCATTTCTGATGCTTCCACAGGATGACAATGTGTGTGGGACTCATTAAGTTCCTTCTTTTTTAAAAAATGTTGATTTATTATTATTAATTATTATTATGTGTAGGTGTGTGTGTATCCACATGTGAATCTATGCACATGAGTGAAGGTGACCCCAGAAGCATCAGATCTCCTGAAGCTGGCGTTAAAGATGGCTTTGAGCAGCTTGACATAGGTGCTGGGAACTGAACCTAGTTCCTCTGGATGAGCAGCAAGATCTCTTAACTGAGGAGCCATCTCTCCAGGCCCAGTTTCCCTCATCCATCTTTCTTTCTTTGTTTTTTTTTTTTTTTTCTTGAGACAGCTTCTCATATACGCCAGGGTGGCCTTAAAGTCTCTCTAGGGAAAGGAAAACCTTGAACTCCTGACCCTCCTGCTTCCATCCCTCAATACTGGAATTATGGGCACACCCTACCATGCCTGGATTAATAATTCTCTTTTAAAGTTTGTTATTTGAAAACATGTTATTTGAGCCTCAACATGTCCTGTGCATGTTCCAAAGCTCAGAAGTTACTGAGTACCACCCAGCCATCTGTTACTCACTGTGAAGAATGGTTTAACATATTCATTTCCTCTGGTTCCCTCTCTCTAGATATTCACTGTCTGAAACTTGGGGAAATGGCTAACAATGAAAGTAGTCTCAGCGCAGGGAATGTTTATTCTGAACACAAACCCTGTAGTTTTACAATTTTCTGACAAGAGTGATAAATTGACAGGTATCAGGAGCCACGAGCAGGAATAACTGAATTTTAGACAATTGCAAGCAGTGATCATGCTGCTAATGGGGGAGGAGGAAGGGGGGAGAGGATGTGAGGAATGAAAACCATTGTTCCCTCAGAAGTGTGTGCTCTCCTTTGATTTCTGGGGACAAGAATTTGTCCTGTTGCTCTCTCCCCTCAATCCTATAGCCATGTCCAGCTGGAATCTGGGTTGCATTTAACCTGGAATCTCATCCATGCTTGGAAAATGTATTATAGAATCCTCACAAAATAACTGGCCCAATCACTACATGCTTTTGGGTGTTGGACAATTTTGAAGCCTCATTCAGTTCTCTGTGGGTATGGAAAGTGATGCTCCTATGTTAATAAGAAGATGAATTGCAGCTTTCTTTTCAGCAGCTGTGTGGAATTAGCTCATCTCAATTTTACAATGAGAACTCAACCCAGGGAATGTTCTACCTTTCCCAGAGCCACTGTTCTCTTAGTGGTGTGAATGAGAATGTCTGCCATAAGCTCAGATGTTTGAATACTTGGACCCCAGTTGGTGATGTTTGGGAAGTTTAGGAGGTGTGGCCTCCTGGAGGAAGCGTGTCACCAGAGGTGGGCTTTGAGCATTTGAACACTCACTCCATTTCCAGTTTGATCTCTCTGCTTCCTGCATATTGTTCAAGATACAAACTCTCAGCTTCCAGCTTTCAGCCCCTCTGGCCTCGGGGGCGTTTATCCCTCTGGAACCATAAGCCCAAATAAACTCTTTGTTCTATAAATTGCCTTGGCCATGGTGCTTTATCAGCAATAGAAAAGGAACCGATACAGTTCTTTTCAAGGCCAAGGAAAAGAAAAAGGAGAGCCAAGGGTTTGGCTGACCCAGTCAACTGAGAATTCAACCCTTTCCTTTCTTTCTAAACTCCTCAACTTCTTTTTTTTCATCACGAAAATAGCACTAGTCACTGATATTTTATGTTATATTAATTGTAGAAGATAATGGGTTTATTATGACAGTTTTATATACTCTACCTTGAACATAGTCACACACCTCCAAATATTCTCTTCTGCCCACCACATTTTAAGACTGGAAGTCTCGTTTTTTTCAAATTTCTTATTAAGCCTGTGGGGTCAATGGGGCCATAGATGGTGTCAGCGGCTCTAATTAATGGTGGGCTAGCACCTGGAGAGTCAGTGGCTAGTGAGCAGACAGTCAAGGTCAGCAGTTAACAAGGCATCGATGAAAATGGATGAAGACAGTTTTCAGCAGCCCCTAACTGGTGGGCGGCGTGTGAAGAAGGTGGGCTCATCTCCCTGCCTGGACCAGGGAGACACGCATAGAACAGGCAGGCTCTCCTCTGGCCTGGCCCACGCCAGCCCAGAGAACAAGTCAGTCTCAGCAGAAATTCCCTCAGTCTTTGCCCAGGTCCCGCCGCTGCAGGTCTCATTCAAAACAAACACGACACAACACAACAAGCCTAGACAAAACCAGTCTGTTGGCTTTTTTTTTTTTTTCTTCCTGTTTTGAGAACTGCTCCTACTCAGGAATTTCTCACTTTCCCTCAAGAAAGTTTACTACTTCTTTGCTTACTCCCACATTCATATCTGTGCCTTTCTGGTTGGGGGCTATGAACTTAAGAGCCATGGTTTCAGGTCAAGCACACCTGGGCGGAGAATGGTCTTGTCAGTCTCTAAACTGCATCGGTAGGTCAGTAGTATATGCTTTCATGGGGTACATGTGTGTATTTTAAACGTTCATTATATAAAAATATATTATAAATATATATACAAATATACAATGAATTATATATATTTATATTGTATATAATTATATATTATGTATATAATTATACATTATATATAATTTATATATATGAAGTGAACACACATATATATGTACGTCTTAGCAATAGTCATCTACAGGATTTTGAAGCCATGTTGCTCTTAAAGGGTATAATCTACAACCCAATTCAAAGGCTGGGCAAAGTTTCAAAATGAACTTTTAAAAACATTAGCTGGTTTGCTTGCTTCCCTGATATTAATTCCTTTTTGTAATACAACAATAGGTGGTGTTATGAGGTGACTTGTTTAGGTTTAGGGGTGTCAGAGAAATGCTGACAAGGGTGCCCTTAAAAGAACACGTTTTGGCTTTAACCGTTGTCCGTTAGTCCTTGTAACACTGGTTTGAGATTTCTCTCAGGGAAGGGAGTGTCACCTTTATGCAGGCAGTCTGTTCTTTTCTCTTGTATATTCTTGTTCATAGCAGTGGGCTTTATAAACGCATTTTCAGGGTACGTATGTAATACACTTTGACCATGCTCCTCCACACCCTCCTGCCCTCTGTTTGTCCCCTCTCTTTTTCTTGTTGGTACCCTTGGTTCTAGACAATTTTGCTTCTGCTTTCATGGCATACGACATATACATGATTTAATGTAACATATAAAATTGAGAATCTACAGCTGAAAACAAGCAAGCAGTATCTATTTGTCTGAAACTCAATGTCAACCTCCATTTTCCTACAAATAAAAGAACCTCACACCTCTTTATGGCAGGCTAAAATTCCACACGTGTATGTATATCACACTTCTTTCCCTCTCCCTCTGCCTTTGGACACCTAGACAGGTCCCACAGTTTGGCTATTGTGGTTAATGCTGTCATCAATATCGATGTGCAAATGTGTCTGTGATATGTTGGCACAACATACATGACATATGTTGTGATATGTCTATATGATATGTTGATAAATACCCAGTAGTGGTGTAGCTGAGTGTCAGCCATTGAGAAAACATATAATAACAAGTGTTGGCAAGCATGTGGGAAGAGAAAACTTTTACACGCTGCTGGTGGAAATGTGTGTTAGTCTAGCTGCTATGGAAATCAAGGTGAGGGTTCCTCAGAAAGTGAAAGCAGAAATGCCGTATGAGCCAGGCAATATGTAGAGCAGCTTGCACTTTGACATTTGTGCTTGAATTCTTGACCCTGCAGACATGGAGAAACCAGATCTCAGGCGAGGACCTCCCTTCCTTTCTCCATGTCCCCTTAGTCACCCTTCTCCTCCTGCCTCAATCTTGTGGATGTATGCCTTCCGTTAAGTACCTAAGAAGAGGAACTTCAAAGTCAAATGTCCCCTTCTAATCACTGGAAGAATGGAAGACCCTGAACCTGAATAAAAGGTTTTACGTTCTGAAGACCCAGCAGCAGGAGCACTCAGCACACGCAGGTCAACGGAGGCGACGCTTTGAAACAGCTTCCAGGAGGGCACGGAGGATGGGCTGAGGAAGTGGATTGCAATTCCAGGTAGAGAGACTCTCTGCGGGCCAGAAAGGTGCTGGCAACCCCGAGCAACAGCAGCTGATCCAGCAGCTGCAGGGCCGGGCCTCAGGATGCTGCAGAGCGCTGTCAGAGCCCAGCTGGGCCTGGCTGCCATCCATCTGCTCCCTGGGTGGCCCCAGGCAAGCGACTCCCCACAGAATCGACTTCCCCGGTGGGAAGAGGGGCGTGATGACAATAACCTCGTTACAGGGTTACCTAGAGGACTAAATAACACAGACACACACACACAGGAACTCTGACATGCTGTAACCTTTATTTTCATCATGTTAGACTGTGGTAGACTAGGAATGTTAGTGTGCAAAATTATTTCCTAGGCAAGGAGAAACAGAAAGTCGTTGTGGTGGAAGAGATGCTGGTGAATGTGAAGTGGGCAGTGTCCAGTATTCTGGGACAGCTGAGATTGGCAGTCCTCTGGCCACCGAATAGTGTTCTGCTCCCAAGCGAGTCCAGTGGAAAATTTTAGTCTGCTCTCAGGAACTATGCATTTGGCCTTGGAAACTGAAGATGTTTCTTTAAGAGAGAAATCGTGCTTTTGAAACTCAAATGACAGCATTGACCAGGATCTGCTTCTCTCTCTCTCTCTCACCAGTTTTCTTGGGATGCTATCAGGGCCAGCATCAGAACAATGCCCACTTCTGTCTTGTGTTTAACCTGAATGACAAATGACCAGTCAGCCGATGTAGGCCATGCAAGGAAGTCTCTCTTACTGGCTGGACTGATGCAGAAATGGCTTGCTTTGTTGTTTTCTCTGCCTTTTCTTGCCCCAAGTAAAAGCACATCTTAGGTTCAGGTCTGGAGAGCTACTGGGGACTGTTTGAGAACTTGACTGCTGTGTCTGAGTTCCTCTGACATTTTCTGTTGCCAACTACTTACTCATTATTCTAAAAAATAGCAAACAAGCCCAAACTACTTCTCCAAACAATTCCAAGACATACTGTACAAACAGAACAAACCAAACCCTCTAACAAACTCCAGCTTTCCTGGGAGTGTTTACGAGAACGAACACTCAGGATATTTTATGATCACTACTAAATTCTGTTTAAAACATTTTAAAAGATTTTTTTCCTTCACATTTTAAAATTTGTTCTTCACATACAATGTATTTTGGTCATATTCACTCTCCTCCTCCAGCATTTTCTCAGGTCCAACCCCTGCTTCTAATCAAGCTCCCCCCCCCGCCCCCCCCCATCTCCTGTCCTTTCCTCTCTTTTAACCCATCAAGTCCAGTTTGTCCTGTCTGTATACTCTTGGATGTGATGTGTGGTCATCCTCCGGAGGTGCTGAATTTCAGCAGAATGATGAAAAAAATTCCACCCTCTTCCTTCTCCTCTTCTCTCTCCTCCTTCTCCCCGCGCCCCCCTTCTGAAGGTTGTAGTAGTGCCTGGGGGGCAGATCCCGAGCCTGACACCCCACTGTTGAGCTGAACCCCTGACCCTTCTCCATTATTTCTTCTGTCCACCTTTAGGAAGTCTTCTTTCATTGAGCCTGGTGTTAGGGACATGTCCTGTTTGAATTCCTGGGTGGGAGCAGGCAGTAGCACTGACTTCTCTGCCCTGCAGAACCTCACCCTTGGCAATGTTTGTGCTGATGGGTGACACATCTTCGCATTTCCCACTGCACAGTGGGCTTTGGGGGACACAGGGTGACGCTGTCTTCCACTTTGCTCCCAGTTGAGCATCTTCACCTCGCTGGTGACCCAGTGTTTATGGAGACGCGGCGGGGGGGGGGGGGGCTTGCTCAGAGTTCTATCTGGAATGTGCTGTGGTCAGTGCAGGCAGGAGCCAGCACCTGCAAGGCTGGCCAGCTGGAGTGCTGTGGCCTCCAGCCGCCACCCTGGGGCTGCTCTGCAGAAAGCTATTTGATCTATGCAGCAGGTGCCTGCGACTCAAAGGGCAGGGTCTCTGTCAAGCTCACCTCCTTATCCATCCTTCATCTTACCCTGAGTGTTGTGACTGATAAATGGCAACTGAGTTTGCAGGGGACGGACGAAAGAGGAGCCTGGGAGCGCTCCTGGGCTTGCCCTGAGCTTCGGTGTCTTCAGCAAGCTTGGTAGGCTCTGAGGGCTCCCTGGCTTTTGCAGAGGTTGTCCCAGGCCCGGTGGGCTTCAGCCAAGTGTCCTATACCACAGGCCCCTCAGACAGCAGTCACTAACTGTTAGAGAGACAGCCATCACACCTGTGCATGCGAGACCATGGTAGTAGGGGCCAACATCTGCATTTTACTGCGTGGAAATGCAGCTTGCTCATTTTTTCTGTCTTTGCTATTGTAGGGATTTAAAAAAAATAAAAAAGATACAAAGGAACTTTAAGAAAATCTCCTGGACTCTTTTGCTTTGTTCACTGCAGAGGGTCATGGAGGGGTCAAGAAAACAGGCTCAGGATGTTCATGTGCTTCTCTTGTGAGCGGCAGGGCCAGTTCCCTGTCAAAGGCAGGCTTTATCTGGGAGCTGGTGACTCTCCGCAAAATGAGATGGCAGGAGGCTGGGGAGAAAATTGATTGAAATATTCTTGTTAAACATTCACAGCCCATTATAAGCTCACTTGCCCTCTCCCTCTCAGCCCCCCACATTTCAGAAGAGTAGGGATGCATGCATGCAGACACACATGCTTAAGGCACACATGCACCTACCTCTCTAAGTTGCCTTTCCTGAGGAGACAAGGATGTGCTCCGAGGTGTGCTTGAACCGCTTTTATTTGGACCCTCCCTTCTAAAACTATGAACAAAGCGCAGTCATTCTAAAGGCAAAATCTACCAGGCTCACCTAGTCTCTGAAAACAAGTTTGGGGGTTAGTATTTCTGTATGTTAAAGTTCAGCTCCTGCTGCTGTTCTCAAAACCCAACGCACTATCTATCTGTTGACTTAACTACAAAAGCAGACAAAGCCCCAGAGTGAATGTTTTCTCTATTCGTTCGCTCCTTGAGCGCTGAGGTTCTCTGCCTTCAAGCGAGAGGCTGTGTTTGCTGACGTATTAAACGTGCTGAGACTCTCCCAGAACTCAGCAGGTGGGCAGGTGCCCTCAGCGGTGAGGGAGCAGTGAAGAGTCTGGTTTAGTTATCTCCAAATGTCTGAAGAGAGAACGATAGTCTGTCGTGGTGCATGGAAACACCCATAAGCCTTTGTGTTATCCTTAGTTGTTTCATTATAGTGGGTAATGACAGAATAAAGGTAGCTGCCTGTTTCTGAATGTTTGCTGTGTGTAGATGTGACCCTGGCTAATCACCACCTTAGCTCATCCAACAATCCCACGAAGGATGACTACTATTATCCCCATTTTACAGACAAACAAACTGAGGATTACAGAGGTTAAAAACTTGACCCAAGTCATAGTACCAGAGGCTTTGGGAGCCCTCATTTCAGTCAAATCCTAACTGAGTGTGCACAGTCATCCATCGGGTCAGGCTTCTGACAGACACTGAGCCAACAGAAAAACAAAACCAACAATCGCCTTCAAAGACAGGGCACCCTCGCGAACCTTTAATTCAAAGGAGAATTGTCCTTCAGGGTCTAAGTGAATTTGGACTGCTCTGGCTGGCCCTTCCAATTCTCCTGGCATTCACACTGAAAACAAACAGCAGTGTGGCGATTGCCACAGACACTCTGCCGGGCAGACAGTACACGGCAGTTCCCAGGCTGTTCAGCCAGCAGCTCTCAAGTGTTTAGCCTGGGCGGGGAATTGCGACATGTGTAGCATGCCAGGTGGCCCTGCAGAGTCTGTCTCCAACTCAGGTGCTGCTGGGGACGCCAAGAACATTAGGGCATGAAACGGCTCTGCCAGTCTCTGTAACGAAAACCCTAGCTCACCGCATAGCTGCTTTCCCTAGATGCATTCCTGCACATGTTCTAATCTGTTTCAGTTCTGTATTTGTAGTCAGCGTCTGAGGACTGTGCATGACTGAACCAGACGGAGACAGCAGCTCCATGGGACCAGACAAACCTTACACAAAGGCAGCCTGGCTGTAGCCACCAGACCAGCTCCCTGTTCACTGAGGTATACACATGGTCTCTTTCCTTTCCTTTCCCATCCTTTCCTTTCTTTCCTTTATTTTTTATAAGTCAGGATTTTGATCAGTAGCCCAAGCTAGCCTGGAGCTCACTCTGTACCTCGGGCTGGCCTTGAACTCATAAGCAGTTCTCCTGCTTCAGCTTCCTGAGCATGGGATTCTATACCTGGCTCCCAGACCTGTTTGAAAGCTTCTACTTCCCAAAGGACCTAGGAGCTTCTCTCTCAGTCTGAGGAACACAAATTCATCCCAACCTTTAAACTTAATCACAGATCTCTCAAGAGTGCTTCTGAAGCTTCAGGGCACTTTGGAACAATATTTCCCAGAGGGAGGTTTGTATCTTCATTCATTTAACTGGTAAATTCACAAGTACACAACTTCATTTATTTATATAATTCTAATTGATGGAAAGAGGGGGTAGCAGTTGGATAGGAGGAATAGCTTTTAATATCCTGTAATGAAGTAGACAGACATCTGTGGTTGACAACAATTAATGAACTATTTAAAAGTAATTACTAGAGGGTGCAGATGATTCAGCAGTTAAGAGCACAGAGGACTTGGGTTATCTATCTATCTATCTATCTGCCTACCTATATATCTACCTACCTACCTACCTACCTACCTACCTACCTACCTACCTGTGTCTATCTATCTATCTATCTATCTATCTATCTATCTATCTATCTACCTACCTATATATCTACCTATCTATGTATCTATCTATGTATCTATCTATGTATCTATCTATGTATCTATCTATGTATCTATCTATCTATCTATCTATCTATCTATCTATCTATCTATCTATCTATCTACCGACCTATCTATCTATCCATCCATTCACAATCAAGCACAGCCATAAAATATAAAAATAAGGTTAGATGGGTCTGGAGAGATGGCTCAGTGATTAAGAATGCTTACCGCTTTTGCAGAGGACTGGGGTTCAGTTGCTAGCACCCAAACTCACAACTCAAGTAGTTCCGGTGGTTCCTCATACAGGCTCACACATATTCACATAAATTAAAGAAAAAAATAAGGCCAGGCATGATGGTACATGCCTTTAATCCCAGTACTCAGGGGACAGAGGTAGGCAGATCTCTGTGAGGTCAAGGCCAAAGGCCAGCCTGTTCTCTGCACAGTGATTCCATACCTGCCAGGGATATATAGTGAAACCCTGTTTCAAAACAACAAACACATAAGATACAATTATTTTAAAAAGATAGCTGGTAGAGAAGAGTCTAAATGTTCTTAACACAAAGAAATGGTGCACATGTGAGGAGATGGAGTTGATGGTTGCTCTGATCTGGTGATTAATCACACATCACGTACAGATGTTGTGATGTCACACCGTGCCCCGTTGTCTTAGCTAGGGTCTCTGTTGCTGTGGAGAGACACTGTGGCCACAGCAGCTCTTGTAAAGGAAAACGTTTAATTGGGGCTAGCGTAGAGTTCAGTGGTTTAGCCCATTGTCATCATGGCGGGAAGCGCAGCAGTGCGCAGGCAGACGTGGTGCTGGAGAAGGAGCTGAGAGATCTACATCCAGATGGGCAGACAGCAGGAAGAGACAGCTAGCCACTAGGCCTGGCTTGAGCTCCTGAGACTTCAAAGCCTACCTCCCAGTGACACACTTCCTCCAACAAGGCCACACCTTGAGTCTATGGGAGCCATTTCTGGTCAAACCAACACACCCATAAATTGCAATTACTGTATGTCAATGAAGAAAATACAGATATGGTGAAAACTACCTTTTTTCCTCAAAGTGTAACTCCAAGGAGAAAAGTAAGATGAACCAAGCAGGGGCATCACGGAGTGGTTTTTATTGTTGGCTGTGACTGGATGGGGATCCAGTTTTAGACGTATTTTCAGTTGGGTTCAATTGGTTTTATTTAAGGATCTTCATTCACGAATTGTACAAACTGCTGGTCAGGTGCTCCTGTTGCTGCATTCTCTAGGATGTCTAGGACAGCCCTACTATAGCCCTACTACTATAGTAAGTATAGGCATGACTTACTATTAAGACCTGTGTGCTCCCAGAAGAGGCAAGGATGCACCACTCAGCCCTTGGAACTTGGGCTGGGCTCCTCACTGAATTCTCTTTTGCTCCTTTGGCGGTGAGTAGGATCTAGAGGGAGGTGGTGGGCGGCTGGGCCAAGACTCTTCCACCTTGGTGGGCCCTGGGGTCCCAGCCCAGGAGGGTGCTCAGAAAGGCGCTGTTCTCTCCTGACCCCTACGCTGCCCAGATCATTTAGCACTGTCTAGCTAGAGTTCGTGTCAGCTTAAATCAGAATGGACAAGTAGCAAGGGACCCCTGGCAGTAACCGTGCTAAGGTCCCACTACATCTTCCTCCCAAGATCGCCAGAAGGGACTCTAGTCCAGGTAGTAACTCCGCCTGGAGCAAAAAGCTTACTTTAGAGAGAGCAGATTCCATTTTACTGTGAGCCTCAGGTGCAATGGCTTATTTAAAGGACATCTACGAACCACCTACCACATTTGTCTTCCTTAGTGCTCGACCCCTGTGAAATGTCCACATAGGCTCATGTGTTTGAACACTTAGTCTTTGGATGCTGGCACTGTTTGGGGAGTTTTTGGAACCCAGGGAGGTGGGGCCACTGTGGGCAGGCCTTGAGTGTTCCAGTGTTCCAGTCAGCTTCATGGTCAGTGCTATGTAAAAAGCTGCTGCTGCATGACCCAACCACGGGCAGAACCACCTGCAAATATGCATTTCCTGCCATGCTGGACTGAAAGTCCCTAGAAGCCCTGAGCAAAAGTAAACTCTTCTCCCCTTATGTTGCTTCTGCCAGTTATTTGGTCACGGCAAGGAGGAGAGCAGAAAGATCCTGGTGTTAGCCTGGACCATCGATACTGCGAATGAGAAACAGTTCTTCAGTGCCATGTGGTATTGCACACCTGTAATTACAGGAGGTGGGAGGCTGAGGCAGGAGGATAAAGAGTTTGGGGACAGCCTGTGCTGCACAGTAAGACACCATCTCAAAGGAAGAGGGAAAAAGCTCCCACAGATTTTCCTCAGTCTTCTTTGCTTCTGGCCTGGTGACTAGATTAGGGTAGAAAGAGATGAAAGGGAATGTGTTGGGTTGGGCTTCCTGGGAGGCTTATTCAGCTGCGGCTAGGCAATTTTGCCTTTTAAAGCATGCAGCTGCTTGGAACACACATGTAACAGCAGAGTCAGTCCAAAACAGTGGTTCTCAACCCAGGGGTCGAATGACTCTTTCACAGGGGTCACCTAAGACCGACACAAATATTTACATTATGATTCACACAGTAGCAAACTTATAGTTATGAAGTAGCAACAAAGTAGTTTTCTGGTGGTGGTGGGGGAACTCATCACAGTATGAGCATCACAGTGTTAGGAAGGTTGAGAACCACTGTCTTCTGGTGAGCTTGAGAACAGAAGCTCTTTGCTAGGAAGGCGAGAGGGAAAATTGGACAAAGCCCAGGTCACTGGTACCTTTAGAGACACCAAGAGAACTCTGGGCAGCCTTCTTCTGGGTTTCCTCTAAGTGGGAAAAAATTAAGCTGTGTACTTGGGAATTTTGTGTTATATTAAATTGAAGCCGCATCTTTAGCAGTTCATTTTCTTACGGTAACCTTCATCCCCACTCACTCGGGAACTCTGCTGCCTGGTTCCTAACCTGTTGGTCCTGTCCAGCACCCTTTGACTTTGATTTTCTCCTCCACCCCAAGTCCTGCAAGTGTCCATTTGGCAGCTCCTCCCCCACCCCCCAGCGCAGTGAGTTTTCTTCTCTCCTGCTGTCTGCACTGCTCATTTCATGCTAAATTTAGCCTCGGGTTGCTAGGCCACTTCTCACAGCTCATCCTATTCACTACAAAGACCAGAGAAGAAAGGAACTGACACACCCTCGCAGCTCAGGGCTCCACTCCTTGCTTCGAGTGACCCTTCCACCCTCTCCCTGGACCTCCGCTGCCTCCTTGGCCTGGCCTGGCCGCTCTCCCCACTCAGGGCAGCCAGCCTCCACCCAGCCCACCCAGCCTGGAATGGCTATGGAGGTGCCCTGGTCTGCTTGGGTGGAAACAGCCCTCTCTGCTCCAGATTTGCTCTCTGGCTTCGGCCTCCTCACACTGGAACCCGCAGGCTCTTCACTCATCTCCCAGGGGTCACCTCAGCTACCTTTTTCCCACAGCCTTGCTTCTGGGAAGACTGCTTTGCATACTCTCCCCCTTCTCACGCACTCTTTGACCCATTGCAGACTGACTGCTACCCTTTGACCCTAGGGTAGCTGTCAGTCATCCCTGGCTGGCACCTGGGGACACTGCTGATCCCTGTAACCCCCCTTTCTGGTGTTTGATCTGGGCTGAGAGTGTTCTTTTATGAAGGCCTTTCTTGGTTTGTCCGCTGACATTCCATTAGCCCCTGTGCCTCTTCTTATATGCTGTTTGTCCATTCCCTCCTGTAGCTAGCTCCTGCTGCAAGACCCAGGTACAACATTTTCTGCCTGTGGTAGAACAAGAGTCTGAATAAGAAGAGCCCTAATAGGCTCATACGTTTGAACGCTTGTGATGGAACTGTTGATGGAACTGTTTGGGAAGGATCGAGAGGTATGGTCTTGTTGGAGGAGGTGTGCCACCTCTCCAACAAGGTGGGCGTTAAGGTTTAAAAACTCACGCCATTCCCAGGATATACACGTATTTGTGTATAAGTGTGTAAGCTCTCAGCCACTGCTCCAATGCCGTGCCTGCCTGCCTGCTGCCATGCTGGTCAGGATGGAACTGTGAGCCACAAATTAAACACTTTCTGTTATAAGTTGCCTTGGTCATAGTGTTTTATCACAGCAACTGAGCAATTGAAAGGTAACTAAGACACCATCCAAGAGACCTGTCTCCATTGACCAGCTGAGGGGGACTATGGGGTGATGTCAACACATCATCCAGCTTTTCACACACATACACACACACACACACACACACACACACATCCATTATTTCTCTCTGTCCTTCTCAATCTGTAACAGTCCATATTCACCTTGGGTCTGAACTCCCACTTCTGGGAGTGATGAACCCACACAGGCCATAATTCGCTTCTTTATATTGTTCAAAAGGTTCCACAGACAACATATGATTCATTTTCCTAAGGATGACAAATAACAGAGAAATATGTAGAAGTAACATTCCCTCTACACCACACCCCCACAGAGGTATCATTACCCTGTCAGTGGCTGACTGGGCCTGCTCCCTGGCCTTCTGCACACGGACAAACCCATAGTTCATGTACACGTCTACTATCTTATACAATTATCACATTCACGCTATGTGTCATTCTACAATGACCCATGGTGTGTCTTACAGTTCTTATCTCCCTGGTAAGTAACTAATGGCTATTCTTGGTTTTCAGATTGAAGACATCTGGGATTAACTAAACACCCAAGAAACTAAACACATCTGTGAGGAATTGTCTTGAATGGATCATTTGAGGTGAGAAGACCCACCCTTAATCCGGATCCTTTAAAGTTGGAAGAACCACTCCAAATCTGTGCCACATTTTTCAGCCTATCTAAAAGGCATGGAAGAAGGAAGCTTTTGCTTTTTGCCTGCTTGTCCTCACTGTCACTGGCAAGTTCTTCTATCCTGCTGCTGTATTCTAGTCTCATCAGGACTGGCTGCATTGTCTTCCTCTGTGGCCTGGCAAGGCTGCCCTCCCTCCCCCCAGGGGGAGGTGACCAGAGAGTTTGCCACTGAGTTCATGCCAGAGACAGCCCCTGCTCCCCTTATTAGGACACCTACTCGGAGACTGAGTCTATGGGCTACGTCTGAGCCGGGGGTTTTAGGTCCTCTCCATGCATTGTCCCTGGTTAGGATATCAGTCTCCGCAGGGCCCCCAGGACTCAGTTTTCTTGGCTCTGTTGCTCTCCTTGTGGAGCTCCTGTCCCCTCCAGGTCTTTCTATCTCCCCCTTCTTTCATAAGATTCCTGCACTCTGCCCAAAGTCTGGCTATGAGTCTCAGCATCTGCTTTGAAACCTCGATCAGTAGATTTTCTTTTACAAGCAAGGGATTAGAAATACCAGATCTGTAACTAACTAAGGAACATAGCTCTCAAGCAAAGGGCATTCGGCATCCTACTAATCTTGTGATTGTGAGAGCTTGCTGGACTTGGATGTCTGTGTCCCTTAGACACCTGTTTTTATAGATGTTACACTGTGGTCCTTGAGTTGGTTCATGTTGGAACTGTTACATTTCTTGCCATTTTGTTTACCAAAATTTTGAATTTATTTATTTAATTTTTTTGAGACAAGGTTATCAAGGCTGTCCTGGAACTTGCTCTGTACACCAGGCTGGCCTCGAACTCCTGAGTGCCAGGATTAAAGTCATGCACCATCACCAACTGCACCAGGTGTTTAAAATTTTTTTTTAAATTATGATATTACTATATTGTGTGATATAGTCTCACTATGTTGCCCTGGCTGGCCTGGAATTCACAACCCCTGCCACCATGACCCGGAGCCATTTCTTTCTTTTTAAATTTAACAAAATGGGAATGCTTTTATACTGGAAGAGACTTTTAGGATACATTTCCAGGCCTGCGTGGTATCTAATTTTGTGGCCGTAGCACAGTTGTCTTACCTGTTCCTGCATTTTGGGAACAGTGCTTGTTGCTTGGCATCACTACCACAGGCAGCTGGCGGTGATTTTCCCGGTACAGATGCATTTGTATGCATTTTAGGTTAAAAAACTGACTTTATAAGGCTATTTGTTATTAGTCTCAGTTTTTTACATTTAATTAATTCATTGCTAATTCAAAAGTTGTGGCAGTTTAACTATGGAAGCGGTTACTCAGAGGGGTTGGTTTTTCCCATTTCTATTGGCCATTTGTTGTGTTCTGTTGGAAGGTGCTGTTCCTATCTATCTTTAGACATGAAAAACAGAGCATACAAATTTTTACAAATTAGTAATATCAACACCTTGTAACATGTGTCACCATCATTCTAGCTGACATTTATTTTCATTTTGTTCTTGTATATTTTTTTAACCCATTTGTTTAAAGCTAAGCCGGATGTATCTGGAATTCGACTCTTTGGTTTATTGATCTGTATAGTTGCCATTCTCTCCTTTGCTTGAGTAGCTTCTGTCCTGAACTTGAAACTTCTGTTCCAGATTCTGAGTTAATAGACCGGGGTGGGGGGGAGCAGGGCGGAGGGGTGGGTTTAGAAGCTCCCCAGCGCCGACCTCACACGGCTGAGAAGCACTGTTCTACGCTGAACTGCAGGCAGTCGAACCCGCCTGTGTTCTCACTGTTTGGCCCAGCTGCCCTCCTCCGCGAGCATCTCATTGCCCTCTCCAGTTTGCCTCCCCCTTCCAGGTGTCGTCCGAGACAGCCAACGTCAAGTTTCTTAGTGTTTTGTTTAATCCACAGAGTGGTTTCTCTTCCGTTTTCTTCCTGCCTCTGTCTTGATCAGTTTGCCTTTTGAGGGAGAGCCACCTGCTCTTAGAACTGAGTTTGTGTCTTGGGTTCGTAATCGTGTGTGCATGTGTGTGGAAGCCAGAAGTCAACCTCAGGTGTTTCTCCTCGGGAGCCATTTACCTTGTTTTGTGAGGCAGGGTCTCTCACTCAATCTGGAGTTCCTTGATTCAGCTAGAGTCTGTCTCCCCAGCGCAGGGATTATG
This sequence comes from Pachyuromys duprasi, assembly GCA_028658305.1. Taxonomy (NCBI): domain Eukaryota; kingdom Metazoa; phylum Chordata; class Mammalia; order Rodentia; family Muridae; genus Pachyuromys; species Pachyuromys duprasi. The sequence goes on along the minus strand of CM053745.1, from coordinate 6,552,604 downwards.
GGGCACACCTAGCTTCAATGTGCGTGGGCGCTAAGGACCCAACCATGCTTGTGTGGCAAGCCGCTTGCTAACTGAGACATTCCCTGGGCTCTTTTGGGGGGGGGGGTTGTTTTGGAATGAGCCAAGCCATTCATTTGTTCATTTCTTGAGTCTGAAGTGCTCTTCAATGACATTCTTGGCCTGAGGTTCTTGGCCACTACACACCTGCAACCGAACACTTTACAGTTTACAGAGGCCTACCCATTCTCCTAGTTCCTTGTCGTTATCAACCTTAATTAGGCTGATACTATTCGGCATAAAGGGCCTTCACCAACCCCATATACAGAGGCTCATCACAATTGGATGGATGCAAACATACAAAAATGGTCTTGGAGCTGGTCTACAGCCTTGGCAGTCTCCCAAATGCCATGTGCTAGGCCGCCGTAAATGAGGGCTGTCTCAGAGCCGCGTGTGAAGCAGTGTTAGTGTCTGTTACACCTCCAGCAGTAACGCCTTGCTGGGCCACAGCAGTGGCTTGCAGGTGAGGCGGTCTTGGATACACCAAAGACTCTGCTTCTGGAAAAGCCATTTTTTCTTAGTCTGTCATTGAACAACACCACATCTGGCTTATCTCTGGTATTTATTGCTGTTGTAGGATTTGTGGAAGAATCATTTTAGGGTCTCTGACTTAAATGTTACTTCATCCTGACTTAAACAGAGAACCTCGGGTGGGCTCCTGCTGCTTCTGAAAGGTGAGGTATGAACCTTTTTTAATGTGCCGTCATTAAGCCCATGGGTTATATAGTGACAGGTATATATCTATATCTGTACACATAAATATATATATATAGGTATATATGTGTATATACCTGTACACATGCATATATATGCGTGTGTATATGTATGTGTGTGTATATGTGTGCGTGTGTATATATACACACACATATATACTACTCAGCTATTAAAAATAAGGAAATCATGAAATTTGCAGGCAAATGGATGGAACTGGAAAAGACCATACTGAGTGAGGTAACCCAGAAGCAAAAAGACATGCATGGTATATACTCACTTATAAGCGCCATTTTTTGGTGACTAAGCATTCAGCTATATGAGGCTATGGGGTGGGGTGGGGTGGGGGACAGTTCTCATTAGACCACTACAGGTACTAGAAGCAGAGAGACTATTGATTGTTCGTTTACTTATTTTTGATGTTTCTGAGACGGTCTTATTCTGCAGCCTAGGCTAGTCCCTAATTCTCTGCAAGTTTCCTGCCCCTGCTACCTGGCTGGCTTGCTTCTTCTTCTTCTTCTTCTTCTTCTTCTTCTTCTTCTTCTTCTTCTTCTTCTTCTTCTTCTTCTTCTTCTTCTTCTTCTTCTTCTTCTTCATCTTCTTCTTCTTCTCTATTTTTGTTTGTTTGTTTGATTTTTTTTTCTGGCTACAGTCTTCCTACTGCCTCAGCTTCCCTTCTATATTTCTAGACTTTCTATTAGCCTAGAAAGCAATGTCTTATGTTTTGTTTTGAGACAAGGTCTCACAATGTAGGTCTGGCTGAGCTGGAACTCATTATGTAGACCAAGCTGCCAGCAAACTCACAGAGGTCTACCTGCCTCTGCCTCCTGAGTGCTGGGATTAAAGATGTGTGCCACCAATTTATATAGAATGCTGTGTCTCCTTTTTTAGTTGAAGTTTAAAACAATTTTTGTTTTTGTTTTTTGAGATAAGGTTTCTCTGTCCCTGGATGTTCTGGACATCTTTTTGTAGACCAGGCTGGCCTCAAACTCAGAGATCTTTCTGCGTCTGCCTCTGCCTCTTGAGTGCTGGGATTAAAGTCATATACCACCACTCGCTTGACAAAGCTTTAAAATGTTAATAAGATTGACCTGTTGCAAGGGTTGAGTGACTGTTTATATTGTCTATTTGTGTCTTTTATTACCTCTTAATTTCTACTTCTTATTTTTAATCGATGAAAACTCCTTATATTAACACTATTTGCCTCATTTTGAGTTCATAAATGCTGGGTTTATAGGCTCCCCCAAATCTATAGCTTTAATCAATTTTTAAAAACATATTTTTCTTTGTATTGTTTTTATTTTTGTGCTTTAGCTATTTAAAACATCAAAGTTAGAAAAACTTTGATATATTTATTTTTACTAACAAGCTCATCACTTGATTTTTTAAGGTTTGGTTTCTGTGCTTAGAGCAATCGGCACATCTCAAGCTGTTTCCGTGTGTGGAGTGAGTTAAAAGTCAAGCTCCATTAAACACAGAGTAATTTTAAATTTTTATTTTTTTAATTATGGTGTTGGGGATCACCCTGCAGCTCAGCCACATTCCAGCCCTGGCTAGTCAATCTTTTCATAATAAAGAATTGTTTCATCTGAAGCTGGAATCGAGGAAAGGGTTGTGATTTCAGTCCTGACTCTGCTCCAGACTAAACTGGCCTTTACCTCTTAGCATGCATGAGCATAACCCCTAGCAACACACAGATCCCAAAACTGTACTTGGAACTCTCTGCCCAATAGACCCTCCCGCTTAAAATATATACAAACCATAGGAGCAGAAAACTATACAAAGCAAAGACAAATACTTGTAGGCTTCAGGGTGGAGGCTGCCCCAGGCAGAAGGGTGCCCTCCCCGGCCCCTCAGCGGGCCCCAGAGCTGAGGCTTCTGCCCAGTGCAAAGGCTCATGGCTCTCTTCACTCTGAGCTCTCCCTTTTGGGATGAGAATGTCTGCCTTTGCCTGCCCCATCTCGGTCTTTCGGAAACACGTAACAAACCTGGTTTTGCAGGTTCACAACCAGAAAAGGGATTTCCTTCTCCCTGGCTCCTCCCATACCTGACTGGCTTGACTGTGTTGACTTGGGGTGGTTCTGGGATGGGTTGGGAATTTGGGCCAGCTGGGATGGGGGAAATGCATTTAGCATGTGAGAATGTTAAATATGAGTCTGGGGAGACATAGAGGGTACATTGTCATGGACTGAGTGGTATTTTTCCAAATTTGTAATTAAAGCTGGACCATCCAGTGACTATGTTCGGACACTGGGCTTACGTCGGGAGATGGCATTGAAATGGGGCCATCAGGATGGACTCTAATCTGAACAGGGACTTTGTAAGAGGATCAGGATGTGCAAAGAGAGCCCAGTGGTACACGCTTAGGAGGGATCATGTGAGCACACTGGGAGAAGCAGGCGTCTGCCCACAGCTTGTCTTGGATGTCCAACCTCTAGAACTGTGAGTGTATTGCCTACTTCTGCAAGTCTGTGACCAAAATGCCCGAGAGAAAGGAGGGTGTTATTTGTTTTAGCTCAAGTTCTAGCGCAAGGTCACTTGGCCCCACGTGCTTGGGTGGAACTTCATGACATTTGGCAGAAGACAGCTGTTCACCTCGGAGGAGACAGGACGCAGCAGAGAACAATGGGAAGGGAAAGGGCCTGGGGACCTGGGCACAGGCCCATGGCGGCCTGCTTTCCACAGCTGGGCCACTACCTGCTGAGGTCTCCAGCACCACCAGCCGGAGAGGAGATGTGGGGGATGTTACACAGTCAAGCCGTGATAGTGAAGGAATAAAATTCTGCTACGTCATAAGCAATCCTGAATCCAACATTAAATCCCAGGAAGCGATGCAGCTCAGCAATGGAGCGCCTGTGAGCATGCTATAGGCTCTGGGTTCCCATCCGCCCTGCAGTTTACCGGCTGCTTTCCGTGGTGTGAGTCCTTCTCGGGTCCCCTTGCTTTACTATAAAACTGAAGTTCACATAGAATGATTTTTTGCTAGTGATGAGAAGAAAGAGTTCATTTTTATTCTCATTCAGACAGTCAGCTAAGTACCTGAAAGCACACATACGCACACACACACACTGAATGGGGGTGGGAGAAATAGAGAGCTTTGGGTCAAACCACCACACCTGGCTCTTTTACATTAGCTCTAGAGACTTGAACCCACACCCTCATGCTTGGCAGGCACTTTACGGGCTGACACATCTCCCCGGTCCAGAATCAGCTGTGAGATTTTTGTTTTCCAAGGTTTATTGGGTATATACCAGTGATCTCAATGTCAAGAATGTTGAGACAGGAGGATCAAGAGATAAAGCTACGAAGTGAGTTCCCACATCTCAACAAACAAACAAACAAACAACAAACAAAATAATAAAAAATCTAATGGGCTTTCCCACTTGTACATAGATGGCTGAGAGAGGAGCCTATGGGAGTCCTAGGGGCAGAACCCAAGGCTTTGCATGACAGGAAAATTCCTAACTACTCTTTTTCTGATTTAGTCTGTTTTGGTTTTGTTTCGGTTTTGAGCTCAAACTGACCTCCAACTCTTGATCCTCCTGCTTCTGCCTCCGGAATGCTGGGGTTGCAAGCTTGCGGTGTCACACCTGAAGGAGATGACCCTAGCTGGGCTGGGAGATGGCTCAGTGAGTAAGGTACTTGCTTGCCAGTACCCTACATTCCTAACATCCATGTGCCTGCCTGTAACCCCAGCACTGGATGGCAGAGACGAGCAGATGCCACAGGTTTACCAGCCAGCCTGTCCAGCAGAAACCACAAATACCAGGTTCAGTGAGACACCTTATCTCCAGAACATACAAGGAATGATGTCTCCATGTCAATCTCTGGCCTCTTCACGTATTCACACAGGTGAGTGTAACTGTACACAAGTGCACAGGCACACATATACATAAAACACACACACACAAACACACACACAATTGTATGACTCTTTTCTTCTCCCTGGTGCTAGGGAACCCAGGGACTTGTGTGTGGTAAGCTGAACACCCTGCTACTGAGCTGTACATCCAGGCCTTTGGGACTTCTTCTTGGAATTGCATTGGGTTACTCTGGGGACAATGGACACTTTTATGATACTCAGTCATCCAATCAAGTACACATGATACAGTCTCCCATCTAATTAGATCCACTGATTTTTTTTATCACATTCTATTTATTTGTTCATCTTGTGTCTATAAGTGTGGGTACGTGCATGCTGCCATGCACAGGTAGAAGGTTGGTTTCCTCCATGATGCGGTTCTCTAGTCATCAGGCTCAGCTACACTGAGCCATCTCTTCAGGCTTTGGTCAGTCTTCCTACTTACTCTCGGTAGCATTTTATAGTGTCTGTATAGAAGCCTTGAATGTCTTTAGCTGGGCTCATTCTCAAATATAGTTATGTCGTTATTCATGGGTTCTGTATCGGCATATACTTCTACTCACTAAAACCTATTCATAAGTTTAAAGTCAGTACTTGTGGCACTAGGGGCCTGTGTAACTGTGGTGGTTTAAATTAAAATGGACCCTAATGGCCCATAGGAGTGGTGCTATTAGGAGGTGTGGCCTTGCTGAAGGAAGTGTGTCACTTGGGGCAAGGTTTGAGGTCTCAGATGCTCAAGCCAGGCCATTGTGGCATTGTCTCTTCCTGCTGCCTGTAGATCCAATGTAGAACTCTCAGCTCCCTCTCCAGGATCATGTCTGCCTGTGTGCCACCATGTTTCTTGCTGTGATGATATGGAACTAAACCTATGAACCATAAGCCAGCTCAAATTAAATGTTCTCTTGTAAGAGTTGCTGTGGTCATGGTCTCCTCACAGCAATAGAAACCCTAACTAAGACAGTCACTAAGCAGGGGGTGCTCACCTAGCATGTACAGTGCCCTGAGTTTGAGCTCCACTATTGGTGAACCAACAAACAGAAGCTGTGGTGCCCTCAGGGTCTTTTGCGGCAGACAGGCTGAAAACTCTGAGTCACTCCAGGTACACAGTATCCTCTGAGATCAGATGCAGAGACATCCAGTCTTCTGTTTTAGCTCTTCTGCGAGTAATACCCTTTCTTGTGGCTCATTTAGCTCTGTGTTTCCCATATTTTGGTGGATGTTAGGGGATAGTTATAATGTTCAGCATGTTCCCAGTAGTGTTCATAAGGTTGTAATCTGCCTTATGGAGAAAATGTGTGAGAAACTTCCTTTGGGCATGAAGTCACAGCAACAGGAGCTGGACAGAGCAGGTTACATTACATCTACAGCCAAGGGCAGAGAGCAGTGAATGGATGCATACTGGTACTCTGCCCATTTTCTCCTGGATATCCTGCCTGGGGAAATGGTGCCACCCACAGTGGGTGGGTCTTCCCGTATCAACTAATGTAATTAAAATAATCCTTCACACACAGGGTTACTATTGCTGTGATGAAACACCGTGACCAAAGCAACTTAGGGAGGAAAGGGTTTATTTCACTCAGTTCTGAATAACAGTTCATTATCAAAAGCAGTGAGGGCAGGACCCTGGAGGCAGGAGAGGATGCAGAGGCCATGGAGGGGCGCGGCTTACTGTCTTGCTCCCTGTGTCTTGCTCAGCCATCTTTCTGATGGAATCTGGGACCCACAGCCCAGTGATGGCCCCACCCACAATGGGCTGGGCCCTCCCTCATCAATCACTAGTTAGGAAGATGCTCTCCAGGCTTGCCTACAGCCTGAATCTATGGAGGCATTTTCTCAGTCGAGACTCCCTCCCAACTGATGACCTCAACTGTGTCAAGCTGATAGAAAAGTAGCCAGAGCAGCAGACATTCCCAGGGGTCCATCTCTTTTAGATTATGTCAAGCTGACAGTTAATGTTACCCATGATACTTTTGTTGTTTGAAGACAGCATGTCAGTGCAACGGGAATAAAGCACAAAGTTTTCCACAGTCTGAACTTTGCCCGTCTCTCTACTGAATCCTTTAACTTTCAAAAATGTAGTTACTCCTCCAGACTGTGTCGTTGGCTCACTGCAGCAGGCTAATGTAGACACTCTTTCCAGGAGGGCCCGTTGGTAGGTGTTTGTCTAGCCCTTGTGCTTTTTCATATGGGACACGCTGTAATCTCCTCATTGGACCACATGCGTTCTAGGGTGGAGACTATACCCAGTTCAAATGCTTCCCCCTTGCATGTGTACATATATACATAATTAGTAATTGTTTGCTAAACACTGGCTGAGTAGATAAATAATGAAGAGAGACAGTACAGAGAGCAGCACAGATGCTCCCAAACTTGGGTGTCTGGCTATGTGAGTTAACAGCAGACAGCACGTGTGAAGTGTGCAAATCTCAGGAGGGGGAAAGTCAAGTAAGGAGGTGTTCTAAGTGCAACTCTCTGGAAGATGTTGCAACAGCACACAGAGCTCCAGGTAGCTTAGCACAAATACTCTAACAATCACGCATAGCGGGTGGCCAGGCAGGGTGGCAGCAGATGGCAACTTTGGAGAGAATGGTTTTCCCAGGCCTGGGGCTTCTCCACCATCCCCTCCCCTCACAGTTCTGACAAGGGGTTTTGGAATCCTGCCCAGAATGCTTGGGTCTGAATGATGAGCCTTCAGAGCTCTGACCTGGGCTGTAATCGGAGTTCTGCTTGCTTTCCTTTGGTTTTGGTTGGGAGGAAGAATTCTGCTACTTGAAAAAATTAAGTTTCAGAACCACTGCCTAAGATGGGGTAAATGTGGCCCCTGCCTGTGCATACCGTGCCTCCTCCCCAGACGCCTTTTTGTTTTGGGTGGGGGAGGGGTGTGTACTCCTCAGTTCTGTCCTTTTCTTTGTCAAAGGTCTTAGTCACTGTTAGAGTTCACTCCACCCTGCTACACTTGTTCTGGAAACTTCCATGAGTGTGACAAACCTGGAGGTCTTTAGCAAACTCCGTAAACTCCTCCATCAGATACTCTGTTCTCTCCTTCAGAGCAGCGAGTGAGTGGTACAAATTGGCAACAGGTAGGTGTAATGGGCAACCACACTTTCTCATACCTGTGTTGCTCATTTTTTTTTCACTTAGATAAGGTGCTTGTCACACAACACACAGAGAAAATAGGATCTTATAAATAGGATCATCCGAACTCCTACGCTGCACTCACCAGCTGTGACTTAAATGCAACAAGGATAAATCCACACACTGTATGCCTTTAACTCCTGGTTTCCCCATCCTGAACGGGGAGTGACGCTGATGACCACCTGTGAGGAAACTACCAAGGGAGTAGGAGAGCAGCTCAAGGAGCAGCTGCCTGAGAGCAGGGTGTGAGGGAGAGGGAGGGCAGACACTCCACCCAGGAGAGGGCCCACCTGCTAGGAGATCCCTGGAGGTGGAGCAGGTCAGGTGAGATCAAGGTGAGAAGGTGCTGATGGGCGGCTAAACTGGGAAGGTGGAGGTCAGCAGGTCAGGTGGGTGGGCCACAGGGCCACTTAAGCCTCAGTTCTCAAGACAAATTCAGTGTTCTGTTGCAGCTTCCTTCCAGCTCAGGAGGACCCTGGGACACTTTCGGCAACACCGCCGCTAGCTTCTGCTGCTGACTCAGCTCCAGAGTCCTGCTTCCCAAGAGGGCAGGATAAACACAGCACAGATGGAGATGCTTGGGAAATGGGCCACAACGTTGGAAGGGGGCTGGATGGGAGCCTTGCCTTGAAAACACAGGGGTATGATCTGGTTTAGCAGCAGAAAAATGGAGAAAAACCAGTCTGAAAGAGTATTATGGGGACTGGGACTAGGATTAACAATGGACGAAGGAAAAGCTCCTTTCTATTTGGTTGGGCCCAAATGCTATATGATTTACAGTATATTTACCTCTTTATTGAGACAAGGTTTTATGTAGCTCAAACTGGATTTGAATTCTCTTTGTATCTGAGGCTGACCTTGAACTCCTGATTCCCCTGCTTCATCTCCGGTGCTGGGATTATGGGTGTGCATGACCACACCTGTGCTAATCACAGGAAGTGAAGTTTTCTTTAGCACAGCAGATCTCCGCGGTGTGACAGTCTGAGGTAAGACCGTGCTGACAGAGCAGACGAGGGCAGTGAAGTGAGGACTCCAGTATTGACTAGACCCATCAGGGGTTAGCCGTGGTGCGGCTGCCAGGAACAACTTAAGAAGTGAGCACTGTCGACTGAGAAGGTCTGAGTTTCCCAGGGATGCTGTAGTAAGGTACCCATGTGTGGCTTAAAACAGCTTAACAGTTTGGGGGGTTAGAAAATGAAGTCAAGGTGCCAGGATCCCTCTGAAACTCTGGATGGATTCCTCCATGCCTTTCCTGGTCCTCATCCTCATCTTTTCTGATAACGTTCCTGAAAGTGGAGTAATGTCTGGCTTGTATCATTTATCACAGTGTTTACAAGGATCCATTGCATTGTAATATGTTTCAAGCGTTATTCCTGAGTAACGGTCCATAATATCCCACAATGGTCACATACACGCGTGCGCGCGCGCACACACACACACACACACACACACACACACACACACACAGCACACCATACAGACATACACACATACACAATACACACATGGTGATACATACACCACACACACACATATACATATACACACACACACACCCAACACACACACACAGAAAGAGAGAGGAGGAGGGGGAGGGGGAAGGAACAGACAGACAGATGGAAAGAGATTATGTTTGACGCTCCTGTTAATGGATTCTGAGGTTGTTCTGTACTTACTGCTGCCATAAACATTCCCGTACAAGTAGATGTTTGAGTCTGTTTTCTGCTATGAATCAACCCAGGACTGGATTTGCTGGATCAACTGGTAGTTTAGTGTTTAGCTTTTGAGAGATCACGAAACTGTTTTGTGAAATAGTGGTAACACTCAGTCCCCGTCTTCACCTCCAGTCAGTGCTGTTCTGAAGACGGCCATCCAGGATGTGTGAACATGGCTTTGCATGGGGTTCTGAGCTTCATTTCCCTAATGAGTGACACTTTACATCCCTTCATCACGCTTCACTTTGCTGTTCTTGAGTTACCGTTAAAGTTCTCTATGATAGACCTTCATCTGAGAAATAATTTGCAGATGTCTTTCTTAATTTCCTTACTATCTTTTTATTCTTGATAGTGCCCTTAATCCCATAAAGTTCTGAGTTTTAATAAGGTACAATTTACACATTTTTATTATAATTACCTGTGTTTGAGTCTTATCTGAAAAATTATCAAGTTCAGGTCGTGAACTTTTCTCAGTATTTTCTTCTGAGAGTTTAATAGCTTTTTTTTTTTGTCTTACTGTTGGGCCATTGATCTTTTCTGAATTATTTCTGTATTTTCTTTGTAGACATTGTGAGTGTGTAGTCCTGGTTGGTCTCACACTTGAGTCCTCCTGCTTTGACACCCCTCTCTACACAGTGCTGGTTTGACAGACATGCCTCGCTGTACCCATCTGTGGTACATCTTTGTGGTTAACTGTGATCCCGGAGGGATTTCCTTAGAGATCCGGAGGAAAGGAGAGAGGTAAAGTCCTCTCCACGTTCACAGCTTGACTCAGAGCTTGGAGCTTCTTATCACTAGCCAAGCTGCCAGGGGTGGGAGGTTGTTTTAGTCTTTGCTTCCAGCTAGGGTAGAGCCCTGAGAGCCCTCAGAACAGCACAAAAACCCCCACTGGTGCTGAATGCTGCACTAGAGAGGAGGTCACCCACTCACTGAGGAGATGTTAATCAGACTGGGAAAGCCACCACTCAGGCATTTGCTCTGCAATGCTGTACGGACTTCTGTCGTAGTTTAGCTGCATGTAACTAAGATGAAATGCCAGCGATAACTAAAAGAGAAAAGGTTTCTTAGCTCTGGGAGCTGAAAATTTTGGTCTCTGATCTCTGACCCCACTGCCTCGGCTTTGATGGGTGTACTAGACGGCAGTGGGGCATGGGGGTTGGGGCTGGGGAGAGCATGTTATAGAGCAAGAAAAGCAAGAAGATGGACCAGCATCCAGAGCCTAAGGACCGCCCACGAGATGGTGTCGCCATGGAGTCCAAAATTTTAAATACAGACCTTCAAGGGACATTCACTTTCCAAATCATACACCCTTCTGAGCTTCAGCTGCCCTTGCTTCGGTTACTTGTGCTGTGATCACACTTTAACATTCAAAAAACCCTTGACTTTTGTCAGGCTCTGCAGGCTTCTGGGTGTCGGTGGAGAGGCTGTTTCCCAAGCCTCATTCTGGCACCTGTGACACCATTCTTCTGTTCATTTTGTAAATTGCAACTGTCATACTTTAATTTCCTAGTTTTACCTCTTTGTGGACGCTACCTTGATTACCATTATTTTCATCTTTCTAACCTTTTTTCTTGTTTCCTGAACAGGATATCTCCCTGCCTCTCTCTCCACTCCCTTCACTTTGCCTTCTCTCTTCTTAACCTCAGAGATCCAGTGTATTACCAATGCTGCGCGGAAGTTTAGTTAAAAAGTTGGTTGAAGTGGTCACATGCAGGGAACAGACAGACAGATTTCCCTCCACAGTGATCGGTGGGGTTCAGGATGTAGATGTTCACCAAACCCCCACTTTTAAGACCAGGTGCCCTGTAGTCTCAAGGCCACAGGCTCTTAGGTCCAACCACACCGGAGAAGCCGCTGCTGTCGCCATCAGACCAGGAGAGCAGCTTCCTGCCTAGTGACTGCCATCTTGTCGCCCCTTACTGACCTGGCCTGGTCCTCATCTCAGCCCTGCCCCATTTTTGTCCTCAGCGACGCTCACTCCCACAGGGTTCTGTAGGCAGCATGGGGTTGGCCACACACGGAGATGATGAGGGCGCAGTTTCCTGAGGTCTCTTGAAATGGCCACCACTCGTCCGTCTGCTGTCCACTCACACCTTACGGCGAGCTTTCTCCCTAGCTCGAGCCACGGGGATTTAGACATCCGCCAGATAATTTGGTAGACGTTTTAATGAGACTTGGGGAAAAATAGGTTGAGTTGATCATATTTCTACCATTTCTTTAATATCATGGAGATGAAGGAACGCAAATGCCACAAACGATGTATGAAGCAAAACAGAACAGACGTAAGGTTGGGTCATGAACACTGTGCCATGCTGGGGGAAGCACAGTCTTTCTTGTTGGAAAACAAAGTATAAGGAGCAAAGAGTGTCAGAAAATGCGCCATAGAAAAGCCCTGACCCTCGTCAGTGAAGATCATCTAGAGGTGAAGTGGCTGTGACCATAACTCTTTTCTACCTTTTTTAAAGATTTTATTTGTATATTACGTTTATACGTACTCTCATAGGTTTGTGTGTACCACCTGTGGAGGTCAAAGGGCATTGGATCCCTGGGAACTAGAGTTACAGATGGTTCTAAGCCACCAGGTAGGTGCTAGGAACTAGACCTAGGTGCTCTGCGAGAGCAGTCAGTGCTCTTAGCCACTGAGCCATCTCTCCAGCTCTAACATTTTTTTTTCTTTTCTCTCTTTCTTCCCTCCCTTCCCCTGTTGTGGATATAAATATGGTTTTGTTATCATCCCAGGTGTGGGATGTGGGATTCAGATAGTCCACAGGGGCAAACTATTTGCCTTGTGTAGGTCTGAGAGGAGCAATTTGCCAGCTGCAGATAGTTTGAATCTGAGGCCTCTGGAGAGAGAATAAATGCCAGAGGCCAGAGCGTGAGGAGCTCGGAGAAAGAACACGGCTCCTGCTTCCCCCTACCCCCTGCTCCTGCTGCTCCTGGTTACTGTTGTGAGACAAGAAGTTGAAGATCTCCTGAAACAAGGATTGAACTGGCTCCAAGGAACTGGACGACCCTAATCAGCAGGAAGCAGCTAAGAAAGAATTGCATCCCGTCTCCCACTAACCCTTTCTCATTCTTACCTGATGTTGGGGTGTTGGAAGGGTTTAGGGTGGGAATAGGGAAGAAGATATAAGAAACATAAATAAAAGTTTTTATTTTCCACTAACTTTCCCCCTCTTTATGTTTTCCTTTCTTTTAATGTGAATTTGATTAACAAAATGTATGCACTGAGAGTCATACCCCTTCCTCTTCCTTGTCATCTGGTTGTTTATTCTCTAGACTCTTCCTGTGATTAATAGGGCACTATTAGTTTGCACAACCAAGATAGCACAGCTGAAATTCTAGAATGTTCTACTCAGTCTAAGCTCCATTTCTCTCCTCCTGAAGGAGAACATTATCTGCACTGGCATCCTTGGAAGACTTAGTCAGAGGAGTGTACAAAGAAATAACATGGCTTTCTGGTGGAGGAGGTGGAAAGGATGTTTTCATGCCATGGGAGGTAGAGTGCAGAGCTTCGCACACGATGGGCATGTCTCTATCACTGAGCTACACCACTGACTCGCTCACCGCTGACTGAGAGGTGCGTTAGCGCCTACTATGTGGCAGATAAATATGACGAAAGCAACCTGTGCCAAGCACAGGAAAGATGAGTACTTCCTTTAGTGTGGTTAAATATCCCTTAAAATCAACCTTGGTTCTACCCAAGAAATGGTTATGTTGGCAAAATAAAGATGTATAAACTGGCTTTGGTTCTCCTGGGAGCTTAGAGGTTATGATGGAAGGTGGGTAGAAAGTGTGAGCTCTTTGAATTTTTCTGGCCCCAGAGGAATCAGTGGATATGGCCAGCAGTGGCCAGCACCAGCTCACCTGGCTGGCCACAGCTGGTTGTATGTGTCTACCACCACCTCTGTGACAGGTGGCATTATACCTTGATGCAGCCATCAGTACTATCAATGATAGGTATTCACACTCTCACTCTATTCTGTGTGTTGTCTTTGTGGGCAGGAGCTTGACTAAGCAGTAGACAGACCCTCACTCATCTTTCATGAATGGAGATGGGAGATCCATCTGCATTTTAACCCTAGTGATCATTCATATTCATGGGAGTGAAGACACCTGTCTGTGTGGTGGCTTCCCAGGCAGAACTGGCCTCTGTCTGTGGTCTCCTTTGGGCTGAAGTGGCCTCATTGTTCCTTGATCACCACTTCACCATCTTCCTGCTTCAGGATCTTCCTCTTCCTCATTTGACCCTTATCCCCATCAAATACCTCCTTCTGGTGGCTCTCTGCCTAGCAACAGACACACACACTTCACCTGAGCCCCTCCAATTCTGTTTTCTGTTTTGCACCACATGCAAAACTCTGTTTTCCACAGCAAAATGTGCTCTCCACAAGGACAGGGTTTTCTTCTTTTTCAACAACTGCAGCATCCGTAGTGCAGAGTGGCTCAGTAGGGGGCCAGAGGGACAGGGTAGCCCATCATGAACGGTGGACATGAGCCTGTGTTGTGGACATTTTGGTTTATGATACATAAACATGTTTTTGTTATAATTCGAAGTTGGGGGTTTTAGTTTGTCCGCATCTGTTAATTGTCTCCTGTGGAGCATGGTCTTTGCCAGCTAAAATTTGTTGAATTCTGAGGACTTGGAGGGGTATAAATATGACAGCCCAGAGGAAGAAGGTGAGGCTGCTTGGAGGAGGACTGCTTGCCGCTGGTTAGTCCTGCTGCTGCGATTGCTGTTTGCTGATTTGCTGGTTACCTGGACTTCTGGATGTCCTGAGGACTGATGTTGGAATTGCCCCGAAAAGTGCAATCCTCCCCAGCAGGGAGTAGCAAAGAGAGCTCTGTCTTCTGTCCCCGTTAACCTTCTTTCTCTCCTACCCAGTGTTGGGGAGTTGGAAGGGAGGTAGAAGCGTTTCAGACCCCTAAATAAAGTAGGTTTGTTAAAAAGCCTCCAAGCCTGGGAGGAGCTGGAGTCAGCCTGTAGGATACAGGGCTGTAGAGCAGCAGAGCCTCGGGCACCTGGAGGCACGCACCCTGGCGGGGGGCGGGGGGGGTCCCGCCCAGCTCACAGCCAGTGCTGTCCTGTAACTACTTGAGGCTCTGCTAAAGTTGGTTGGTGGCAGATGGAGAGCATGAAACAGCCAAGAGGGAGGGAAGAGTGAGTGACTGTCCTTGTGTGCTGACCTGGAAGGTACAGAACGGTCCTCCGAATTACCTCCCTGTGCCTTGTGACAGCTCTGTGACGTGGCCCCAGCCAGCATTAACTATTAACTGATGAGAGATATGAGGTACAAGGAGGGTTCCAAAGCCATAGAGCATGTGGGAGCAGAAAACAAAACCCCAGCCCATAGGATGTGAAGTAACCCCAGCTTGTGCTATAGGAGCCATCTTGCTGACTGTCTATGGAGTGTGGAATGAGACATGGCTGCCCGATCCTCATTAGAGAAAAGGGGGTGAGGGAAACATCCATCTACTGGCTTACCGCAAACACTAAGACAGTACATAAACAGACTCCCAAGGGGTAGAATGCAACCCCACGTGGGCACTTGCTACAGGCCTCGTTCCACATCCTTGATGCTCGCATCTACAGAACACCCATGCAGAGCGGGCACTCTTACCCCTATTACATTTCCTATGAAGAAACAGGCTCAGAAGCATCAGGTTACCTGCCTAAGGCTCAAGTGCCAGGTGGAGCCTGTCTTGGACCAGATCTTCCTGGCTCCAGAGCCCTGTTCTTTCTCTTGCCCAGGGTGTCTCCTGATAGCAGCAGGCAGGGCCGGGTGTTACATCTGTAACTCCCATCACTTCTCACCTGCTTAGCAACATTTAAGAAACTAAAAGAAGAAGGGTGTTTCTAGCATGGCTGCTACCCACAACCTCCTCCAAGCCTGAGCCAGGCCATAATTATCTCCAGTACAGAAAATGGATCTCTTGGGTTGGTAGATCTATGTTTTCTTTACCTCACATTTTCTTACAGATTTTCTTTGTATTTGATATATAAAATGGGAATGTCCCTTAAAGACATCCAGGGGGCTGGATGATGGTAGGAACAGAGTTTAAAAAGCATCCTCTGGAGACAAGATGATCTGGGGTCGGATGGAAGGGGAGGAGGGAGGAGGTCCTTCTCCCCCCCCCCCCGTCGGTGGACTTGGAGGGGGCGGGGAAGAGATGAGGGAGGGATGGGGAGAGTGGGAGGGAATGTGGGATGCAAAGTACCTAACCTGTGACTGATATAAAAATAAATAAATTACATTTTTTAAAAAAGCATCCTCTGTGCAATAGCGTGAGAGATGATGATCCAAGGGACCTGGAGAATCATTGAGCTGAACAGGCAGAGCCAGAGTTTGGGCTGCACGAGGAAACTGCAATGGCAGGCAGAGTCTTGGGGCAGGGATCTAGTAATGATGGTAGTAGCCCAAGAATGTTGGTGGAGACTCGGGGCACTTCCTGGTGTGTAGCTGGCCTGTGCAGGCTTGACTCACTGGCTGTGAGCTCATACAAAGATGATGGTGGTACAGGCTGTGCCCAGCTGGCAGATGTTTCAGCTCTGCCCTGGTCACAGTGGAGGCGTCTTCCTGCACACCTTGTCGGTTCAGTTAAGAACCTAGAAAGGACATGCTTCAGGAGAAAGGCCACATCCTAGAGGGAAAGGCACACCCTGTAATTAGGTTCAGAACCTAAATAGACCCACCCTAACAAAGAGTAAAACCACACAAGAGCAATTCTCAACAGCCTCTAATAACAGATGACCTTGTCCATACAAAACACCGCCCACAATGTGGAGCATAGAGAAGATTACAGACTTGTGAAAAGTGGGCTCTGTGACCCATAATCAAGAAAAGTGACAGGTAAGAAAAACAGGCCTCAAGACAATACGGATGTTGGAATAAGTAGCTGAAAATTGAAGACTAAAAACTTAAAAGATGTAATGCATACTTATTTGTGGAAATAAATAAATGAAAAGGTAGATAAAATAACACAAGGGCTCATAACATTCTACCTTATTTGTAAGACATGGCAATATTCTAAATAGATGCCTCTTGTAAACTACTACAAAAGCGTGATTGAGGGAATCTTAAAATGCAGTTTATGGGCTTAAAATGAGGCAGGAAAGAAAGAGCCAAAGAATAAAATTTAAAAGTAGAAGAGCAAACCATATATCACATGTCAAAATGACAGATACAAGTCCAAAAAAAAACCCCACATCAATATAAATGTAATATCCGGATTAAAGAGGATTATACAAATAGATACACTCTAGAAAACACATACATCAACATGTCTTGGTGGATAGGAAAAGGAAGAAAAGGGGACATAATTAAAGCAGTAAGCGGACCAGAGGGATGGCTCTGTGGTTAAGAGGAGGCACTGCTCTAACAAAGGGCCCAGATTCAACTCCCAGCACCCACACTGGTGGCTCACAACTGCCCCTAAGCCAGCTCCAGGGGACCTAGCACCCTGAAGGTACTTGTACTCACAGTAACACAACTAACACAACACAACACACACAATTGAAATAGAATAAAATTCCTACAAATAATAAAACCGGAGTGTGAGGGGCCGCACTCACATTCGCCATTAGAACATGGCGCTGATATCCTGTGTCCCAAACCGATAAACAAGAAAGCTGCGCATGTGCGAAGGAAATTTCCACTCATTGTGCTCTGCCTCTCCCGTGGCGTCATCCCGCCTGATGAGTTACAGCCAATCAGAGGCTGACACATCCTAAGCGGAGGATAGTTTTCTATATAAGGGCTGGGTTTCTGCCGCTCAGGGTCTCCGTCTCTACTCGTTGTAAGCTTATGCTCTCCCTCTCAAGATGCATTAAAGCTTTACTGCAGAAGGATCCTATGTGTGCCGCGTCGTTCTTGCTGGCGAGA
>CM053745.1:6520298-6535141 GCA_028658305.1 Pachyuromys duprasi | reverse complement strand
CGGAGGTGCAGTCCGCTAGCATGGGCAGTCGGCACACCTGCTTCAGGACTAGTCTAGTGTTATTTTGAGTCACCTTGAAGAGCCTGGTGTGTAGCTAGAGGCAATGGCTGACTCATAATCTAGCAGTAAGCCACTAAATTTTGAGCAGGACCACTTTCAATTTAGCCAACCCTCTGCACTGATTCTTCTATTAATAATCATGTAATTGTGCTTTTTCTTTGGGAGATAGCATCCTTATCCAAGAATGAGAGTTTAATGTAAAATTAATAAATGGCGCCCAGTTTAGCATCCAATTTAAAATTTCAAAAACCTAATGAGAATATAACAGAATCAAAGCATTTAAAATTAAAACACTCACTACCCACTCCAGTAATTCATGTCAACTTAACAACAGAATATAAGAAAAATAAATTAGAAGTATAATTGTTTTAAACTATATTACTGCTTATGTCAGTATTTTTCACATTTGCATACATTCCGTAGTGGAAGCAGAAATTCTCTCTACAAGCATCATCGTCTTGAAGGATTCCGTCTGTGTCTGTTTAAGTCTGCTTCCCAGAAATGAAATAGCTGTAACAGAGACCTAGTAGGTCACACAGGCTGGAGTGTTCACTTCTGTGTATTTTCTGTGTATCAGGACATATATTGATTCTAGTGTACACATCTCAGAATAGAGCTTTGTAAAACATCAAAGAGTCAGTCAGGTGTGGTGACACATGCCTATAACCCCAGTGCTTGGGGAGGCAGAGGCAGACAGATCTCTGTGAGTTCAAGGCCAGCCTGGTCTACAAAGTGAGTTTAGGACAGCCAAGGCTACACAAAGAGTCTGCCAAAAACCAAACCAACCAAACAAAAGAAGCCTGGCAGAGCTGAGTGTGAGAGCAGTAAACACACAACCATGGGTATGTGCTTCAAATGGCTCACAGCAAACGGTAGACTAAGAATGCATCAACGTCTATAAAGAACATCATTACTAAAGGAATATCATCTCTAATATCTTTTCAAGTTTACAGGAAACACTCATTAGGGCAGGATACATGTTTATAATAAAATAAGTCTCAAAGTTTGAAACATTTTTGTTGGGTTTTTTGTTCCCTTTTGCTGAAAAGAAGTATTCAAGGCCAACGACCCTATTTCTCATGTTGCACTGTGGCTGTTCTCTTTCTCTTCTGGTCCCAGGTGATTCCAGAATGGTTGCTACCCCTGTAAATGGCACAGAAATGGTAACAAAAACCTTGGTCACAGGGAAAGAAATATCTTAAGGGAGTCAACCCTGTCTTGCCGGAAGGCACAGGAAAGCCCAGAGAAGATGCAGGCAGACACTGTGAAGGCCAGGTCAGAGTGCCAGGTCATCCAGGCCCTCGTGAAGCCCATGGAGGTTCAACCCAAGAGGCCAAAGGACCCCAATCATGAGCTCTGTTGGCTTGCTTTCATCGTCCACATTTGGAATGATGTTTCATAGCTGCAAAGCCAGGGGCTGCAGGCTCTGCTAACCAAGGCAGTGGCTGTTACTCGAGCTCAGGATTCCAATGGGTCCTCGTGAAGGCTTCATAATAGAGGTCTGTTGTAGGCATAAGCTATTGTGTCATTTAAATGCTGGTTCGGCACCCTCCCATGTCTGGTTATAATCTTTGTTCCAAGAATCTCCTGTCTTAATGTTATGTAAATTCTGCTCCCCAATTGTCCCCTGACATGCCAATAAAGCAGCTAGAGGAGGAAGTAGGAAATTCAGGTAGGGCAATTACCCATGGGAAAAGTCCAAGAGAGATCAGGAGAAGAAGCTGGATCGGAAAGCTACAAAGTGCAAGTATTTCTGGGATGTATGCTGGGAGGAAACCAGATCAGCTTAGAAGGTTAGGAATAAAGTAGTAACTGTGCAGTTATTGTGTTGTGAAGCTTATTATTAAATAAGTATAAAAGAATTTCAATTATTTGTGTGATAGTCGGGTTAAAAAGAGAAACTGAGAAACAGTTTTAAAAATTAATTGTAACAGTCTGTATCTGCCACTATGACACAGATGGACTAGCATGACCCCTCCACTGTCACGACTGTTTGCCCATGGCTAGTATCCTATGCTGTTTTTACACAGGAGCTGTTTGTTGTTATTGCTGTTTTGTTTTGTTTTGTTTTAACTCAAAAATCATAGTAACGAGACATGAGAGATCTGGATAGCTTTAAATCTAGCAAGGAAGTTGAATTTGTAAGGATATATCACATCATAAATGTACAGAAGAAATATTTCCAATACTAGAAAATAAAAAAAGAAGAAGAAGAAAAAGCTCTTTGTTTTTTTATGATGCAGTCATTATCCTGATACCAAAACAAGATAAAACCAATACAAGAAGAAAAATCACAGGTCGTGAGGGGATGGCTCGATTGGTAAAGTGCTAGCTAAGCACGCATGAGGACCTGAATTCAGGTTTGCCAGCACCCACATACAAGGCACAGCTGTGCACCTCTGTGATGTTAGTGCCTGGGTGTTGGAGGATCTTTTGTGCACTGTGTATTCAAACGTAAATTTCTGTACCCAGAGATCTGGTTGCAGTTTGGACATTGTCATTGTCATTTCTACAAAGCATCTCTGAAGCTTTCCCGAGGGTGGCTGTGGGGTGGTCTGAGAGTGCAGGACGTGAACAAAGCTTGGGTGCACAGTTTTCAGCTCTGCTGTGTAGACTTGCGGCTTTGGCCAACGGTGTGACATTCAAGTGAGTGGATGCAAAGCTGTTGCCAAAGCTCCACTGTCTCTGGGAGCTTGTGTGGCCCTATTACCGTGCTAGGACTCAGCTGAAGCTGTTAGCCTAGGGGATTCCTCAGCCTGTGACTAGGGATTCCCTTGCACACCCTTTAGGAGACCCAGGGCCTCCTCCTGTTGCAACACAGCCCAGGAATCAGGATTTATGGTAGGGACCCATCAGAAGTGAGCTCTTGTACCCAGAGTTACCTGTTTGAAAGATATATTTCATGTGTTTAAAATATTTTAATGTTATAAACATAACTAACTCTCTCCTACCTGTGGACAAAGCATAAATCTCTTAAAATTTTGTGTAGGTAGAACACCTCACTCTTCAATGAGACTAGCTATTTTGACAGAGCCATATCAGCAAGGACACAGTGTTCCATGTTAGCCATGGGAGCTGTTAGAATTCTGAGTGAAGACAGCAAATAGACCTAATTTCTTTTCTTCTCTAAGGAAACCCTTTTGGAGAAGTGCTAAGTTTGGAGGAAGGTTAGGTGTTGTAGTTAGGGTTTCTGTTGCTTTGAGGAGATGCCATGATGAAGGCAGCTCTCATAAAGGAAAACATTTAACTGAGGCTAGCTTTCAGTTTTAGAGGTTTAGTGTATCATTCTCATGGTGGGAGACGTGGCATCGTGCAGGGAGACATGGTGCTAGAGAAAGAGCTGAGGGTTCTACATCCAGGTCAGCAGGCAGAAAGTGAACTGACTTGAGCTTCTCAGACCCCAAAGCCATGGTGACACACATCCTCCAACAGAGCCACACCTACTCCAACAAGGCCACACCTCCTAATAGTGCCACTCCCTGTGGCCAAGCATTCAAACACATGAGTCTATGGGGGCCAGACCTATTAGAAGCACCACCGCAGGTGGAGCAGGAGGCATGGAGGCCACTCGGAAGGCTTTGAGAATATTCCAGGAGAGATGAAAAGGTGTAGGAGAGGGCCGTGGAGAAGGAAGTGAAAAAAAGACCATGTATTTGGGTACCATCATGACAAAGCCTGGTGACCAATTAGATGTGCAGATAATAGAAGTATGACTCAGGTTGTCTTGGGCAACTGGGTGGCGACAGCTCAGATGGAGATGAAGATAGAGGTTGCTCAGGATGATGAATATGGACTTGGTGGAGCAGGAGAATAAGGGTAGAGAAAGGGTCATCAAAATTAACATAGAAATGAAGCCAATTGGCAGGACTAGAAAGCTCCACACTGCCCCCACCACCACCACCAAGGCTACCACGTAATAAAAAGGCATACCCGAGAATGCCCCACTTCTCCAAATGTGGGCGAAAGTGGCTGCTGTTTAAACAACCCAGAAATGGTCATGATGCTGGATGGGGAGGTTGGGGAGACTTTTGAGGCTTGGACTCATTAGACCACTCTCCATTCTTGGGGACATTTTTCTCTAACTTAACAAACTGTCCCCATTTCTATCATTATTTGTTTGTCCCTCGTCTGGTTCCTTGTTCCAAGACAGAGGAGGCCCTGGAAAGCTCAGTGGGTCCCCTCCAGGCCCAGATTTGTGTCTGTAAACAGTGATGCAAGTTCCTTGCTGGGCTGTGGGTATGAGGATGAATCTGGGAGCGGACGGCGAAAACTTCGAAAACTTCGTTGGTGTGATGAGAAGTCCGAGGGGGTTTACATAGAGCCAGGCTGGGAAGGATGGTCGCTAACGGGGGCTAAAGAGGGCATGGAGAGCGGGAACTGGTGCTAGAGAAAAACTTGATCAGCCACTGTCTCCATTTTAATGTTCATTATCTCTCTGGAGGCCTTTTGATATTTCAGGTTACACCAAATGCTTTCGCAAGCAGAATAACTTAGGAATTATAAGGCAGTATATATGTTTCTCACTCTGGTCGTTTCCAATCTCCTTTACCCTGATTTGTTTAATTTGAGAGGTTTCACTCTAAAATGAGTGAAAGTTCCCAAGGCAGTCAAGGGGACTGAGTAAATTCCCTTGATGGTTCACATGGTGTGTGCACTTAGCTTTTTTTTTTTTTTTGGCTTAGAAGGAAGAATGGTCAGATTTCAATAGTCTTCTAGTGCCTATGCTCTTAGCCAGTGGCTTGCCTGGATGGTTGGGGTCTTGGAAGAAATATGGTTGGAAAAATGAGCACAAGGGAGTCAAGGGAAGAGATTCATGGATAGAAACTCTCTGAGTGGGCAAAGCTGGTGAAGATGTGAATGTCCTCAGCATATGCTCACCAGTGTGATGGGTGAGGATGAGTAATTAGGATAACCATCCTGCGGATATCACTCAGCCTCTTTCCGGAGCCAGCGCTCTCATTGCCCAATGGGCTCATAAACAAAGTGGCCACGCTGGTGGGAGGGAAGTTATTCATGAGCTAAACATGGACTTCCACTTCCCAAGGCTGACCTGGCTATGGCTACAGCTGAATGCCTAATCTGCCAGCAACAGACACCAACACTGACCAACAGACACCAACACCCCCCCCACACACACACAAATATAGCATTCCCCAGAGTGGTGAGTTAGCTGTCATCTATAGAGTTATAAAACATCTTATCCAATATCAAGGTCTTCCATACAACAGTGCTTCTGGCCAGGGAACTCACTTCACAGCAAATAAACTACAATGAGCATTGCACATAGAATCCATTGTATTACCATGATCTCTGCTTTCCTGAAGCAACCAACTTGCTAGAATGGAGGAATGGCCTTTAAAGGATTTAGCTGAAGAACGGGGGTGGGGCAAGGCCCTCCAGAAGGCCTCTTAATCATTATCAGATATATCTGTTGTGTCTCCCATAGTCATAAGTCACAGTCCAGGAAGCGAGGGGTAAACATGAGACGGAAACCTCTCACCTTTGCTCCTAGTGACACACCAGCACACATTTAGTTTCTTGTTCCTCAGACCTTATACTCCGCTGGCCTAGAGGTCCTGGGCCCGGAGGAGGATGCTCGAATTGAGATGTAATAGAGGAACTACTGACTAGATGTCCCCCAGGCTTTCCCTGAGGCCCTGATGATCAGTAGATCCAAGAATGGCCTAGGGCCAGGCTTTGGGAAAGCTGTGGCTTCAGATGCCAAAGCCCAACTTTTCCCACCCTAAGGAGCCGTGGTTATCAGTCCCAAGGCTGCTGTGCTCTCTGGCTGTAATGTTCCAGAGATGCAACATTGGGCAACACTGCTTTATTAGCTTCTTCCTTGGCTTATCCCACTTTATGATAGTTTTCTGCTTACTCTCTCTCTACCCCCAAACACACAAATAATACATAAGATGTGCTACTTCTTTATAAGTTTGCTTGGCATAAGACATGGTTTATGCAAGAACTCCTGATCCCAAACTTTTCCATATTCTTACCTTCTGATCACTTGGTTATCCCTCTCAGGAACCAATTGTTGAAGAACAACCTGCTGGTCCAGGTGAGAGTCAAAAAGCAAAGTTGAATTACCGTGCTGACTGGAAAGATGGATCTGACTCCTGAAGGGATGTTCTTCCAAAGGAATGGAGAGAGAGTGTGTCTGGGAAAAAGGGAAATTCTTAAGGCTTCTTTCAACATTTCTGTGCCCAGAGGTTGAGGCTGATAGAAAATCACAACTCACTTTAAGGCAGGCTTGTTTGTTTATAAAATGGTAAAATCCAGGATTGATGATTTGGGTCAGCCCACCAACTGAAAACCAAGGAGAATATATTTGTAGAATATGAACTATGCAGTAGGAAGAAGGTAGCCATAAATTCCCCTGTGAACATGTGACCAAGTACAGAAATCATGAGTCTTGTTAGGAATTTTCTTTCCTATGGTTTATTTGTTTGTTTTTAGACATGTTTTCTGTGTAGCTCTGGCTGCCCTGGACTCACTTTGTAGACTAGGCTGGCCTCGAACTCACAGAGATCTGCCTGTCTCTGCCTCCTGAGTGCTGGGACCAAAGGCATGCACCACCACACCCAGCTCTATCCCTGTTTTTTTTAATGAACATGTTTCTACATATGTATTAAGTAAATATATCTGTTTTATTCTTCTATCCCTTTTCAAGATTCATAGACTCCATTGATCTTAGGGTGTGGCACTTATTTGTGGCTAACTTTTGTCGTAAGTTACGGCTTATTAAAAAGAGAACTTTGTTTCCTCTGTAGGAAAGAGTGTATTTCTGTTTGTATCCTGCATAGTTGTGTTAGGCTGAACTCTGACCTTGTCTCTACTGGTAAATTAAATGTGGTTTAAAGAGATGTGTTAGTGCCAGGCAGACACAGGCAAACATGGGTGAGACAGTTGGTTTTATGTATCAACTTGTCCGAGGCATAGTGCCCAAATGTTATATTAAACACTGTTTTGGATGTTTCTGTGAGGGTGTATGTTTTAAACTAGTTTCCACTACTGTGATCAAATAGTTGAGATCAACAACCTAACAGAAAGTATTGGGCCCAAAGTTCCAGAGTTTCAGTTGGACTACAGGGATCATTTGGCCTTGAGGAAGTACAGTACATCCCAGGGGGAGCTTGTGGGAGATGGGGCCTGCAGCTGCAAACCAAGTGAGAGACGGGAAGGGGACACCTCTCAATATCCCTTAAGAGTCTGTTGTCCCTGCTCCACTGACCTTCCCTACTCCCGTGAGGCTTCACTCCCTATAGGTTCCACTGTATCCAAATACCACGATTAGGCTGGTATCTATGCTTCCACATGGCTTGTGGAAGCCGTCCCGTATCCAGACTATAGCAGGACACTCCGAAGAGCTTAACATTGAAATTAGTGAAGCTTGAATTCATAGGGTTATGTTCCCAATATGGTGGCCTTATCCACCACTAAAAGCCTGGATAGAAATAAGACACTGAGATTCTGTCTTAGTCACTTTTTATTGCTCTAATAAGACACCATGACCGAAGCAGTGTATAGAACAAGGTGTTTATCTGAGGCCTTAGCATTTCCGAGGACGAGTCCGTAACTATCATGGTGAGAAGCACGGTGGTAGGCAGGCAGGCATGGTGCCGGAGCAAGAGCTGAGAGCTCACTCGTTTTAGTTACAATTTTTCTTATTGAAATATGTATTTTGGGGACCGGAGAGATGGTTCAGCGGTTAAGAGCACAGTCTGCTCTTCCAGAGGACCTGAGTTCAATTCTCAGCAACTACATGGTGGCTCACAACCATCTATGATGTGATCTGATGCCCTTTTCTGGCGTGGGGGGAGTCCACATGCAGATAGAGCACTCATACGCATAAATTTCAATATTAAAAAGAGAAAGATGTATTTTCATACAATATATTCTGATTGTGGCTTCCCCTCCCACACCCTCTCCACCACTCCACCATCCAGTTCCACAGCTTCTTCGCTCTCACATCTGGAGACACAACCACAAGGCACAGAAAGGCCCTGGCAAGGGCTCAGGCTTTTGGAATATGAAAGCCCCACCCCACGCCTGCAGTGACATTCCAAGATAGGAGCCTACAAGGCCCATTCTTAGTCAAACCACCACGTCTTCCCTGAAAGACGGCAAATTCTACTTAACGCAGCTTTAAACGCGGAGATTCAGCAATGGCTCTTTGGGTCTCCAGCCTGATAACCTGCCCTGGTGCACTCACAGCCCTGTCTTCATCAGGGGAACCGTTTCTTAAAGTAAAACCTTCTGTTTCTATATTCCTGTGTTTGCATCCTCACCATCATCTATGCCTGTATAGGTTCTGTCATATCTGTAGAAATGATAGATATATGTGATAGATAGATGATACATAGATAGAAGAGAGAGAGAGAGAGAGAGAGAGAGTTCTAAACTCTAAACTCCAGTCTGGAGAATTCAGTCTTAGTTAAATCATTCTTACTTAGTTCTAGATCCCTAAATACGGGGTGGGGATGGGGAAATGGGACAGGTTGTTTTATAGGAGAGGTGGTGTGTTTGTTTGGTTTGGTTTTGAGACAGGTGCTGACCTGCAACTCACTATGTAGACCAGGCTGTTCTCGAACTCACAGAGAACTTCCTGCCTCCGCCTTCCAAGTGCCCAGATTAAAGGCATATGCTGTCAGGCCCAGCCTACTCTAAATTTTCAGTATACAAACCAATAGGGAATTTGCTTAGCTTTGTAAATGGCAGAAACCATACAAATGCTGCCTGCTTTCAGCCTGGGAGCAAGCATATCTCTGAATTTTTAGATATCACTGATCTCTAAGCACAATTTACTGGGGGAGTAAGTTGAATGCAAAGAAACCCAAAAGAGGGGGAAGTGTAGAGTGAGGGGCTGGCTTTGTGCATCGACCAAGGACACATGGTTTCTGCAGTTGTGGTTGAATGTTGATGTCCTGACCCTCTCCCCTCCCCCACCAGTTCCTCTAATCCTGAACAGCAGATGTTGGTGGCAATCCTTGGGCTGGTACAGTGAGGACCAGAGGCTGGTTGCGTGTGGTTAGTAAAAAGGCAGAGATGTCTACCGCGCAGGCTGATGGATCGTGCCCGTGTTCACTCAGTGCTGTGGTAATCCTGGTCGGCCCACGGAAGAGACTCGCAACCTTGAAGGGGATAACTTTATTCTCCATAGCAACAGCAGCATTCTGAGGCATTTTCATGGTGGATGCAGTACATATAGGTTGAAGAATATTTATGTTGCTAAACCAGTTTCCTAACTGTGTGGTATTAGTTTCCTAATGAAACATCCTTTGGAGACCTTTAAAGGGCAAGTAGCTGAAGTCCAGGGTCTTCCCATGGCTTCTTCCATGTCCTCCCTGAAGCTAGGGAAGCTTAACTTGTCACAGAGTCAGCTCCATGTCATCCCCGGAAGGCAAAAAGTCTGGAAGCATCAGTGATTACTCGGTCACAACAACCCACTCTCCTCCCTTCCCAGAACCCCCCAACCGCTGACTTCAAGATGAAGCCGATCTGATTTCAGTCCAGTGGGTAGACTAGTCTGAGGCCCTGGCAAGCTTCATGGCTGCAGCATCAGGCAGCACAGATTACAGGACCAAAATCTTCCATACCGAAGGCTTCCTGCTGATCACTGGACCAGGCACGAAGATTATCCCGGGGACTTCCTTCCTATGGTTACATGCAGATGTTGGCCTTGTTTTTTCTTGCATGTTGTGAAAATGCCTAGGATACATTTAAGTCATTTCATTGAGTAATTATTGTAATGCTGCTAGTTTCTGGGGGAGTCCATTGAAGGTTTTCCCAGTGTAAGTTGCCAAGGTTAAAAAAAATAAATCTGAGCCGGTTGGAGGCCCCTAATGGAACCAGGAGGCCCTTGTTAATCAGACCTCAAACACACCTGCAGCCAAACTTTGAACTGAGCTCCTTGAAGCAATGTTGGTCCCTGCTGGCCCCCTGTACAATGGACCAACGGGTTCCTCTGCCATGTCCAATCTCTTTTCTATCCTCTCATTGTTGCTTGAGACAAGGTCTAACACTGTAGCCGAGGCTGGCCCAGAACTCAATGTGTAACTCAAGCTGGCCTGAACTTTTGGCCATTCTCCTGCCTCAGCCCCTCAAATCAAAACATGCAGAGGTTACAGGCATGGGCTGTCACACCCAGCTTCTAACTGCTTACATTTTAAAACATTATTTTCACTTTAAGATAAAATAAAACCGTCTTATTCTAATGAGTTCACAAAGTAAAGCATCACACAGCTAGATTAAAAGAAGCAACTCAAACACTTGCCCAGTCTCAAACTCTGTGTCTCAGTGAACTCCTGGACAGTTAGAAGGGCCATTCTGAAGCAAGTCACTTCCCTTACGCTCTACACTTCCACTATCAACTACGTTTTTGTTTTGTTTGTTTGTTTGTTTTTGTTTCTTACACCTATGTGCCTCAAAACAAAAACAAACAAAAAACACTATGGCAGAGTTGAAACCAGAAAAAAAAATGCTTTATATCTAATCTGTCATGACTCATGGGTCCTTCTGCCTGCATTCTCTCTAATCCCTTTCTTATAAAACAGCTCAACTTCTGCCAAAACCAATACTAATCCCTGACTAAAAAACGGAAGTGATTCTTGGCCCTTTTGGTTTAAAGCCCTAAATCCAGCTGCCATTTTGTAAAACCTTAACACACGTCAAGTTGACCCGAGTCTGTGCTTTTCTGGGATTGCAGCCCTACTTAATGCCGAGAACTTCCCTCTGTTCTCAACTAGGTCAGCAGAATTGAAGTGTGGTTTACCAGTTACGTTTGTTTTATTTGCTGGAAGTCACCTACAAACTAATCTTTTGAGTTCTGCTGCTAAGAAGGTATATGTTTTAAGGTATGTCACCTTTATACGTTTAACGGAGTCTTTGGGGAGGGTAGAAAATTAGGGAAGGGAAAAAAAAAACCCACCCACCTGAACTAAATGAAGTACATTTAGTACTGTACAAATGTAGTACAAAAATTAACCCTGAAAACGAAAGCCAGGGCAAGATGCAGGAAGAGAGTTGGGGTGCAGCGAGCAAGAGAAAGGATCGACTGGAGAGAGGGGACTGAAATGGCTTCCTTCTTCAAGTTATCACTTCAACATTGCAAAAAATGTTTCCTGCTTGCTGAGGCCCCTAGATTGAAATGACCATAGTTTGGATCTTGGCCATCCTGAAAAGGCCAAGGGTTCCCAGCCTGTGGGAAGGTGGTAAAGCCTTTAAGAGTCAGGGCTGAGTAAGAGAGAAGGGGACATTGGAACCTCAGCCCCTCCGTTGCTTCCTTTCGCTTCTGGTCCGTGGTGAGATGAGCACAAAGTCCACCACAGTGTTCTGAAGCCTTTCCTCCTTATAAGGTTATCTGCTTTAGGGATAGAAAACCAACCAACTCAGGAACCCGGTAGAATGAAGACGAAACTGGAGAAATGTTTAGGAAGCCTCTCACATTCCAGCACAAAGGGACACTATCATCTGAGTAGGGGTTTTGTGGCAAGAACAAAAGTAGAATCCCCGTCGGCTAGCTGGCAGGCTGTAAGAAATGGTAAGTGTTTTCCCCAAGACTTCTTATGCCTTGAGGAGTTTGTGAAAGTCATCAGTGAACTCTCCCTGCGGCGGTTACTCTCTGAGGATCTGCTAGTACTGAGATTTAGGGAACCAACAACAAGTTGTGTTAGTTATTCTTGCTTGGGGGAGGGGGGGTGGCTGACAAAAAACGCAGCGGTTTGTTGGGGTCTGTTTGAGAGTGAGGCTCAGCCTGATGGGGGAGCACAGGGCAGGCGCACCTTTCACCTGCCAGGAAGCAGAGGGAGAGATGGCTTCTGATTCTCCTCTGCCTTGATCCTTTCAGGCTCAGATCCCAGCCCACAGGACGGTGTCTCTCACATTCAAGGTAGGTCCTGCCTTCAGAAACACTCTCACAGACACACTCACTCCTGGTGCTTCTAAATCTAGTCAAGTGAAAGCAAACCGCCATTCATAAGGACTTTAAATGCTAAGACAACACAAGACGCTGCCCACCTGTGTCTCTGTGATCAAAAAAGCCGACAGACAATTTAAAGGAGAAAACACTCACGGTCACGGTTTCACAGTGTTCAGCCCAGGGTTAGCTAGCACATCACTGAAGCGGGTGTGCATGGAGAAAGCTGTGGTGGCCAAGAAGCAGGAGGGAAGGGGTCTAACCTTCAAAGGCATGGCCCCTGAGGTCTACATTTTTTAGCTTACCCTCACACCCCCACATCCCTATAGCCTCTCAAATTAGTGCTACTACCTGGGGACCAAGCATTCAACACATGGCCTCATTTCATATCTAGACTATAACAAGCAAATTGCAGAAAATACTGGAAATCATGTGTGTGAGGCAGAGACATAAAGAATCACTACAATTCAAGAGCAGGAAGATCAACAACCAACCTCAGAGTGAGCAATGGGCTGAGTTGACAGACACTGCTCCAAAAAAGACAGGCAAAACAGTCCAGGCATGGGAAATACAAATAAAAACAGCACTGAGATGTCATCTCACACCTACTGGATTGGCTGTTAAAAAACAAGGAAACAAAGAAGATGAAAAAAGATAGAAAGAATGACAAGAAAAGAAGAATTAGGAGAGCTGTCGCTCTTACACATTGGTGCGAGAGATGTGAAATGTGCATTCCCTGTGGCCAACAGTTTGGAGAGTCCTCAAAAGTTAAATGTGGGTCTGCCTTGTAACCCAGCACTTCCACTCCTAGGAACAGACCCAAAAGAGTTGAGAACAGGTGTGTATAGTTGAGAAGTATGGCTATATGTTATCACCAAAAGATGAAGTGTGTGTTCTGAAATAAAAGAGATTTAGTCTTTAGTCTCTAAGAAAATGTCAAAGCAGTAAGTATCACTTTGCAAACTAGTGAAATGCCTGGGGCTCTCTGATAGTGACGAGATGGGGGCTGGTTGGCAAAGGAACAAACCAAGCCAATGCAGGATGAAACCACACACAGCTCCTGTGGGTAGGAAAGAGAGGGTAATGCTGATCGCCACAAGCTAATGATGGAAGCCTTTATAGGGGATGGTCCCTAGAACTCAGGGGGATGGGTCAGTGAGCTTCCAGGTGGGTAGGGACACAGGAAGGCACACACAAGTCTCTTCCATTTCATTGTTTCTGAGTTGTATCCTTCCTAACAAATCAACAGTGTTTTCTTAGCTGTTCTAGCAAATTTCTGAACCAGAGTTGTTGCTGTCATGTGTGGGCCTGAGTCTGGCCTGGGATCCTATATGGAGACAGTCTACAACACTGCATTCTATAACACATGGGGTTTGCTCTGACTTGGGGGTAGTGAGTGTCGTGATTGACTTAAATTGTAGGACCTCCAGTTGCTGGAAAATTGCTCTGTGTGGACTGTCCACACACATTCGGTGTCTAAAGTGCCATATAGGCAGACAGACATTTTCCCTACAGTGGAATGTTACCCAGGAGAATAAGGAAAGCCGTTCTGCACAAGCTTCAGTACAGATGCAGCTTAGAAAACATGCTAGTGAAATAGTCCAACTCCAAAGAACAAACACAATATAATTCTTCTTGTACAAGACACCTAGCATTGGCCAGCTTATAGAGTCAGGCAGAGAAGGGTGAGCACTGAGGACTGGGCAGGGGGAATGGCAGCCTGAGTTTTGTGGGTGCCAAGTTCTGGTGTGGGTGATGGCAAGAGTCCAGAAGAAGACAATGGTGACACAAGACTGAATGCACTGAGTGCCAGTCACTGGACGGAACACCCTACAGTGTTTATAATAACTCACATACTCTACCCGTAGCTTGCAAAGATTAATAAGGTAACATTATTAGGCAGGACAATTATATGGAATATAAAATCTGTTTCTGTGAAGCTGCTTTTTAAAGGTCAGAAGGTCAGAAGTCAGAGGTCAGAAGAAAGAAGGCTTGCTGGGAGTGGAGTTGGCTGTGTATAACGGACCTATTTCTGGAGGAGGAGTGCATTCTGGGATTTGGCAACATCTTTAATCACCCCCCTGGATGAAGCATACATGGTGCATGATCCTGGGGGTTTTCTGTTTCTGGTGTTATATTTATTTTTAAAGACATTGCTGAGTTCAGCAGAAATGTCCACATCCATCCCTGTTTTGCTTGGTACTCACTTCCTTACAAAAATAGACGATCAAAGCAAAGAAAACAGAGAGTCTTCATTTTACCCCAAAGCGAAGAGAGTGCTCTTCAGCGTCATAATAGGAAGCCCTGCCAGGCCCTTAGGAAGGCTCAAGAAGCTAGGCAAGGTGGCATGTGCCCTTAGCTCCAATGAAAAGCCATTTTCCTCCAAATGTGACTATTGGATGAGAACCAGAGACTAAATGCCAGCCCCAGCGGGGGTGGGGACAGCCGCCGGCGCCTACCCCAAGCTGGTCTGCTGTTTAACACAGCAGAACCCGTGGAGTTCCCTGGCTGCTGCCAGTTCCGGGGTGATAGCGCCCTGCTGCTTCCGCACGGCGGAGAACCGCACCTTGCAGATGCCTGCTTTCCATATACTCTACTAAGTTGTGGGTCTGACTGTAGAACACAGACCCAATTCAGTAGCTGCCCAAGTCTTGGTTGCAGAGCTGTGGTGGACCCTGCAGTCATGCTACTGTTAGTCGAATGTTCTGTCAAATGCTCATGCTGGAGACTTCAAGTTCCAGTTTCTTTTTTTTTTTTTTTCGGTATCTTTTTTTTTAATTTATTTATTTTTATCTCAATCACAGGTTAGGTACTTTGAATCCCAGGCATAGCCCCCTCCCTCATTCCCTCCTACCCTCCCACTCCC
>CM053745.1:6463872-6519798 GCA_028658305.1 Pachyuromys duprasi | reverse complement strand
ATTATGCCAATACCATGCAGTTTTTATTACTATTGCTCTGTAGTACAGCTTGAGGTCGGGGATGGAGATACCTCCAGATGATCTGTTGTTGTAGAGGATTGTTTTGGAGATTCTGGGTTTTTTTGTTTCTCCATATGAAGAAGTTCCAGTTTCTATGCTGACGTTATTTGGGAATCTGTGGGAGGAGATCAGGATTAGATGAGGTCATGGGGGTGGGGCCTCAATGATGGCACTAATTGCTATGTAAGAAGAGGAAGAGGCCAAAGTCTCACTGTCTCACCGTTTGCCATCTTGTGACGCAGGCGAGAGACCCCCATGCCATGCTTTTGGATGCCTTGGTCTCCAGAATCACGGGTTTTGAAGTGGTGTTCTCTGTAAGTTATCTAGCCTGCTTGGTGATATAACGGAAACATAACCATTCAGGAAGGCTGGAGCTGCCTTTGCCTGGCTCCTCCTAGGTTAGTTCCAAGGTGTGTCAGTGACACGAACCTGGTCCCAAGTATCTCCAGCTTTAGCCCTCAGCTCTCTCTCGGCTTGGGTCTTTTCTACTCCCTGGAGGGCTTCATTAGACAGTCATTCCCAGGCTTGGGCCTGAAGCTGAACAGGATTCTCAACAGAATTCTACAGTGAATTTGACTCAGGGTAGCCCTGAGGATATGTATGCTCAAGTGCAGCAGGCTCGTAGACCTGATATGCTTTGGTTTCCGTTTGCTAACAAGCTTCCCCTGCCTTTCTCACCTAATTCTGCCTTAATAAAAAGCCTTTGATTTAAAGAAGGGAATGTCACAACCTGAGGCTTCTGGGTGTTTTGAATCTTGGTCCTTCCCGAGTTCTGTACACCTCTTGAGAGCTTCCTTTCTGGCTATTCTGACTCTTACCGTATAACTTTATGGGTCATCTGGCCATCTCCTGGCTCTTCTAACTTTTTTTTTTAATGAATTAAAAGTGCATTTATTCAGCAAACACATTTATGCCATCTCTGCCCAGAATGCTTCCCAACGTTTTCAGCATTTAACAGCAAACGCTGAGCCCTGCCATGAAAAGCCATCTGGACTTGAGATGAATGGGGACCACAGGCTGTGGTGCTGAAGGTTACGCAGAGAGCTGCCAGGGCCCCGGACGGGAGGGCTGTGTGACATCATCTTGTGGGCTCAGGGAGGAATTTCTAGGAAGTAATATCCACACTGTGAGCTGGAAATCCAGTCAGAATGTAATCAAAATGGTCTTAGATCCGCTCCATTCCTCAAACAGGTGGTCAATGATTTCACCTCTGTTGTCAACTTTCCTTTCCCTTGTTATCTTCTCCTTTCAGTGAATTCACTGAATGAGAGACCCACCAGAATAAAGCTCCTGCCCTCAGACCGCAGTGACCGATCACAGAGCACGGTTGTTTGCTCTTGGATTCCATCCTCTGGAGGGCAGAACCATGTCCCATCCAGGAACTGTTGATGCTTTTGTCTTTATCATTAAAGGAACCAAAGGGGTGTCTATAGGGTAGCAGGTTTCCTGGGAGGAGTTTTGTTGGTAACAACTATACTCCCGACATTAGATGATGAGTCTGTGTTGATGACACTCTATTTCCAGGGAAGATTTCATGTCCCCAGCAAGACGGCAAATCAAGAATGTCAAAAAGCATGTGGATGTGGTCGGCTGGGTGACCCACCCTGTCTCCAGAGCACAGATATGTAGATAGTGTCTTCCCATCTGACCTGTGTCTCCTTCCTAGTGTTTCAGAGATGCTTGGAAGACAGGCGAGATAACATGGTAGATGACGTGTCCTAGCTCTCCTGGGAGGTTTGGCAGTTACTCACTCAACATTTTACAGTTTTCAGTTTTGTGGTCGTTAGTATGCTATGAGGCCCAGCTGCCTGTACTGTTGTTGTTTGTTTTCTGACTGAAAAGGTTGTCCATTGTCTATAATAACTAAGCCATTTGCTTTTTCAGAGGACAATGCTGGGAAAGGAAGTACTCCAACTACAATCTCAGGCACTGATGAACCTGCATTACCAAACACACCCACACTCTAGAGAGAAGTGGGAGTCAGCGAAATCCGAGCTATTACTGAACAGAATGCTGTGCCTGCTCCTGAAGAGGTGAGGCCTAGTTGTCGTTGCTTTGCTTTGAGGGTCCTGGGACCACACAGCTTCCACACAGCAGGAAATAGCATCTGGACTCAGGACAGAGGTCCTTAAAAAGGAACTTTCCTCATTTTAATGCTCAAGTCTTCTCAGAAAGAAGCCATAGCATGAGATGTGTGTCAAAACACATCATCAAACACCCTCATGCCTTCACCGCTCTGGTTATGCAGTCTATGCTCAGGCTAACTACCTGCCTTAGGAAACCCCGGGAGCTTCGGAAGCCTCCACGTGGTGTCCGTATTCCCTGCAACACATCACTTTGCGTGACTATTCTTGTTCTGTGTTCTAACATGACACACACCAAGAGGCAGAGCCACCGAGAATGGTAACAGAAAGTCAGAATTTGGGTCCTTTATTTAATGAAACTATGTTTACTGCCTATTTATTTATTTATTTATACAAATGAAGAGCATCTATGTGTCTTTGCTGTCCTGGGGATTGAACCTAGAGTCTCACACATGCTAGGCAAGAGCTCTGCTACTGAGCTATTCCGCAATTCCCAGTGCAAAATAAATCAATAAAGTATTTGTAGAAAAATAGATGTACTTGTCTTTTATAAGCTTTTGTGGGCATGGAGCAAGAGCTCAGTGGCTAAGAGAACTGGTTGCTTTCCAGAGGACCTGGGTTCGACTCCCAGCACCTACCTGTTGGCTCACAACCATCTCTAATTCCAGTTCCAGGGGATCCAATGTTCTCTTCTGACTTACAAGGGCACCAGGCACATCCATGGTACACTGACATCCATTCAGGCAAAATGCTTATATTTATAAAATAAAAATAAGTAAATCTTTTAAGAGTTCAGTCAGTACAGTGTCTGTACCCAAGCATGGGGACCTGAGTTTGACCCCAGAACCCATGTAAAAGGGTCAGGCCTAGTGGTGTGCACTTGAAATCCCAGCCCTGGGGAGGCAGAGAGAGGCAGATGCCTGAGGCTCACTGGCTAGCAGAGTACACTACCTGCCAAAGTTCATCTGAGAAACAACCCATGAGCTAGATCTCTGGCCTGGACATACACATGCCCCATCGCCACCCACGTATCCCCCTAACATGTCCTTTCACACACACAAATACACACATACATATACATACAGGTTATAAAATGTTTTTGAGGAAAAAAAATCCACATAGCAGTCAAGCACTTGAGCTAACCAGCCACGTAATTTGCACAGTGATATCAGCCTGTGATATCGTCGTGTCTAATATACCACTCTGAGGCAGAAGATGCTTTGTTCTACACAATGTCAGGACTTAACACACCGCTTCCGACTGTGCCTTGAAGTAAAGCCAGCTGTCTATACTTCGGAGGGCGTGCTGGCCAGCGTTTCATGGCTGAGACAAGATTCCTGAGGGAAAAAATCAAGTGAAAAGGAGAAAGGAAAAGATGTGGGTTTCATGCCTGTGGTCCCAGAACTAAGCCACTGAGGCTTGCCTTCATTCCATGTGGCTCAGGCAGGAGGCAGACACATAGGACAGCGGCGTGAGCTCTTGGTCAGCCCAAGGCTCCGGGGAACTTCTGTGTACAGCTCAGTCTGTGATAAAGCTCCCAGAGGGAACTGCATTCCTCTGTCATAGATGCAGAGATGTCTGTAGGTGAGAGGAGGGAAGACGAGGCCAGAGTGTGAACATGGGAAGGCTGGGCGTTGGAGGCCCTGCACGGGTGAGTTCCGGGGTCCCATCCCAGGTGCTTGCAGCTTCAGCTGGTGCTGGAGGCTGTTTCCTGTCTCTCAACCAGTTTTTCTGCTAGGCCAGCTTATCTCTGGACTCTGGCCTGTGCCTGAAACATATGTATGTAATCAGGCAGCAGGGAAGCTCTCCACATGAAGGCAAAGATCCTTTTATTCAGGTCACAGGAAGCCTCTTCCATCAGTTCATCAGTCTTGGGTACAGCGTCCATTCCCTGGGCACAGCCTCTGGCTTTCTGTTCTGGACTCCAGACTGAGCCAGTCTGGGGGCCACCCTCCACTCTCTGAACGTGGCAGTGGCACCCCCACTCTCCTTAGGCTCAGCTTCCCAAGTCACACAGGCTACACTGCTGCCCTCAGACGCAGGGCTAACCTCGGCGTGGGCCGGCTTCCATCCGTCTCAGCACTGTTTCCGAACAAGGATCTCTGTGTTACAGAAAAGGCCTACGGGCATAAGTGTTGACTTGCCCAAGGTTGCATAGCTAGGTAAGTGGTAAGACTGGAATCAGAGCCTAGGGCACCATAACCTTAAACAATGTTCTAGCCGCTAGGAAGTACTGTGTAGGCCCTGAGCTGCTGTGCGAGTACACACACACATATTGAATAACAAAATTAATTTTTTTTTGCGTATCTTGCTTTTTTTTTTTGTCAACTTGACATAAGCTAGAATCAGTTGGGAAGAGGGTCTCTCAAATTGAGAAATGCTTCTAACTTTTTTTTTTTTGCCTGTAGGCAAGTCTGTAGTGTGTTTTCGTAATTAGCGATTGATATGGGTGGGCCAACCTATTGTAGACAGTGCCAGCCTTGGGCTTGGTGGTCCTCGGTGCTGGAAGAAATCACACCGAGCAAGCTGGGGAGTCAGGGTGCAAAGCAGTGAGCCATGTCCATCCCTCCCTCTGCAGCTGCTCCTGCCTCCGGGTTCTGCCTTGAGGTTCTGCCCTGGTTTCCTTCAATGATGAACTGCGATCTGAGTGTAAGCTGGAACAAATTGGTTTTGGTCATGGTGAAGAGGAGAGGAGAGGAGATGAGAGGACAGGAGGGGAGAGGGGAGGGGAGGGGAAATGGAGAGGGGAGGGGAGGGAAGGGCTCCCCACAACTGTTGCTATTTACACTCAAATGCTGTATTTGTGTGTTACATAGCAGACACATACAAACCATTTAAACTTAAACACACTTACACAACTTCACAGAACGTCTTTAGTAAGATATCAGTTACACCGAGAGAGTAAGCCCGTAAACAGAGCTGACCATTACACCAATGAACGCAGGGGTGTAACCTCTTCACACCTCTCTTTGCACGTGTGAGTGGCACCAAGATGATCATCCCAGGGTGAGGGCTGCTTCTCTCCCTGCGGCCCTCTGTGTCTCCGTCGGCTCCTTGATAAAGTCATCTTTGTGGGTGAGCATGCTGGTGCAGGAGCGGCCAGAACCTCAGGAGCTGGTCCACAGGTTCTGGATACCTGTGGCTTGAGACAGGGTCTCTCTCCAGCACCCGGGGCTTGCTGATGGGGCTAGGCTAGCTTCCCAGTGAGGCTCAGGAGTTTGCCGGCCTTCGCCTCCCCAGTGCTGGGATTACAGACAAATGCCACCATGTTCAGCTTTTTATCTGAGCGTCAGGAATCAAACTCAGGTCCTCAAGCTTCGCGTCAAGTACGTTACTGGCTGAGCCATCTCCCCAGCCTGGAAAACTTCATCTTTTATGTTTTACCTCACTCTTTTTAGCCTGCTGTGTGCTGTTCCTACAACAATCTTAGAGAAGGTACTTTATAAAAAGACAGACATATTTCTCATGGCTCTGGGAGCTGGAAAGTCGCAGACACCATGGGTTCAGTTTTCTGGCTGCATCTTCATGGAAAACTGGAAATGTTATGTCTCCATAGCTGGAAGCTGCAAAGAGAAGAGGAGGACTTCCGTCAGTGCCTTCCATAGAGCAACTGATTGTCCTCAGAGAGCCTTGCCCTCCTGATTTCATCCCCTGCCTAACGTCTTTAAAATATTTCTTTTATTTTTGTGATTATACTATAATTATATCATCTCCCCTTTCCCTTTCCTCCTTCCAAATCCTCCCATATACTCTTTCCTCACTGTCTTTTAAATTCATGACCTCTTTTTCATTAATTGTCATTATATGCATATCCAATATTATGTACATACATACAGATTCCTAAGTACATAAATATTACTGGCTTGGTCTGTATAATATTACTTGTGTGCATGCTTTCGGGGCTGACTCTTCGTATCGGATAACCAGCTGGCATACTGTTTCATGGCTAAGTCTTTGTTTTTCGTGCTCAATAGTCCTTAGCTGCCTGCCTTGTGTACGGTTGAGGACCCAGGGACTTTTCCCAGTCTATTTTAGCAAGACTACTGTTGTCCTTGTTCAGCTAGTGTTGGGGAGACTGTGGGTGTAGCTTCCGACATTCCTAGGAGAAAATTCCCTGACGCTCTGGCTCTTACAGTCTTCCGAGTGACTCCTCTTCTGCAATGTTCCCTGAGCCTTAGGTACAGGAGTGTTTGGTAGATTTAGCCGCTGGGGCTGGGCTCCAGAACTCTACCTTTTGATTGGCTGTGGCTTTCTGCAATGGACTTCATCTGTTGCAAAGAGAAGTTTCCTTGAAGAGGGGTGATGACTATCCGTATCTGCGGGTATAAGAACAAACATATAGAACATAGTTATTTTGTGCTGGTTCTAGTAAAGTGGTGGTTGGGGCTCTTCTTTGAGCCCCATGACTTTATTAGCCCTTTGTAATTGGCTACATTTCCAGTACAAGGCACGGCTTCTCTCTTACCGACTAGGTCTTAAATCTAGTCACAGAGCTGTTTGTTACTGCCAAGGTGTATGTCTGCCACTGCCCCCTTAGGGCCGTCGTGCCATGCCGGTCATTGTTGGGGTTCATAGGCATCGTAGCTGGGTAGGACTGCTGGTTGCCCTCCTCCTTTGCAAGCTTGCATGGTGCCTTCTAGTACCGTGAAAGGGTGTCCTCAGGAAGGGGGTATCAGGTCATTTTCACTCAGGAGCATCTGGGTCCTGTTTCTGAAGTGTATCATGCCTTCAGCATAGGGACTTACCTTCCATGGAGTGTGTGTATGTGGAGGTGGGGGATAACAATGTCCTACATGTTTTGTGAGCCTTTTGTACAGTCCTTACCAACAACTCAGAAGGTTCCTGCTCTGCTGTCGTTATTCTTCTTTCCGTGATGAATGGCAATGCGGAAGTGCAAGCCAAATAAACCCTTTCCTCCCCAGCTTGCTGTTCATGATGTTTCACCACAGCAATAGTGACCCTAACTAAGACACCCGCTTTCCCAGTTCCCGATCAGATAGATCACTTGTATCCTGTTATCCCCTTCTCTATTGCTCCCCCCCTCATCTCAACAATGGTCCTGTTTTTAACTTTCCTGGTTTCTGTAGTTACTCCAGGATGTGTACTCACATCTAAAGATTTGGATCTAGGAGCCTCTCTGATGGGCAAGGACATGCAATATTTGTCTTTTGGGGTCTGGATTATTTCACTTGAAAATATATCATACTTTCAAGTTCTACACATTTACAGAACTGGGCCCTGGAGAAAGACGTGTCAGATCTCCTTTCCTGTCCTTTAACTTAAATCACAGCTTGCGCTGTTGGCTAAAATTTAAATTAAACCTGTTTGTCATTATTCTTCACATCACATGTTACATTCTCTTACATGCTTTACCTCAGGAGCTGGGCAGATGGCTCAGTGGTTGAAGCATTGGCTGCTTTTCTAGAGAGTCTGGGCTTAATTCCCAGCACACATATGCTTACAACCATCTGTAACTCCAGTTCCAGGGACCCAGACCTCTTCTGGTCTCTGTGGGAACCAGGCTTGCATGTGGTGCCCAGATGTAACATATAAAAATAGATAAACAAATCCACATTTAAAACTCTCATATCATCTGAAAAACATATGTTGGTCTCTTTAGATACCTTTTCCTTTTGTCCTTGGGACTATAGGTTGTCGTTATAGCAAGAGCTGTATGTTTTGGTCACTGCCCATGGTTTTAGAGAGGAAGTCTAAGCAGGTAGGGACACCTGTGGTGTGCCCCATGTGCAGCGGGAATGCAGAAGTAGCAGAGTGTAGGAGACACAAAGGGCCTCCTCACCATCCGGACAGCCTGGACTTCCTCCTTCTGGCGATGGGCTTGGAGGTCAGCGAGAGGCTTTAAGAGGTGTGTGAACAGGCCAGATTTCTGTTTTGGGAAAATCGTCTAGCAGAGGGCAGAGGACAGGGTGGAACCCAACACAGCTGGAAGCAGTGAGCTTGCAAGGGGCCAGGCTGTGCAGTAGGGGAGGGGAGCCTGCCTCCTCACAGGGAGGGTTTGCCTCTGAGGTACAGGGGCGACATACGACAGTGCCCTACGAAAAACACTGCTTGTCTAGATGTTTTGAGCCCTGACCCAGTGGCGGGTCAGACAATTGTTATATAAAGTTTCCAAAATCCAATCCTCCCCCACCCCCCTTCTAGCTACATGTGTGCCCACGAGTGTCGGAACAGGCCTTCACTTAGAGGTGTGCCTAGAACAGCAGGTCCTGCTGGGCAGGTGGCTACATCACTAAAAGAAAACGGTTCCCTCTCTCCTTCGCTTCCCCCTCTTCTCTCTTTCTTTTACTTCAAAGCAGAATCTTACTATGTGGCCCACGCTGACCTTTTAATCCTCCGCCCTGGCTGAGACTGTGCACATGCATCACAGAGCCTGGTTCCCAACACTTCTTTGAGCGCTGACAGACACCTCAAGTGAAGAATTCCTGTCCTTGGTTCATTTGACAGATCACGGTGAAAATGAAAGCCCAGTAAAAATACTGTGTAAAATTACCC
Source organism: Pachyuromys duprasi (assembly GCA_028658305.1). Taxonomy (NCBI): domain Eukaryota; kingdom Metazoa; phylum Chordata; class Mammalia; order Rodentia; family Muridae; genus Pachyuromys; species Pachyuromys duprasi. The sequence continues at coordinate 6,511,141 of CM053745.1, read as the reverse complement.
TCGGGCGGTGTCGAAGGTGAATAAGACACATAATGAATTTCGTGTTTAGACTTTTGGCCCTGTCACCAAGGCATCTCTTCACGCATATGAAAATAACTCTGCAGTCTGAAATACTTTGAAATAGAAAATGCTTCTTGTCCACAGCACTTTAGATAAAGCCAATTCGAACTTGTATATCAAACATAGTTGAAAAGAGAATTCAGGTATGCACACACACGCACACACACGCATGGACCCTCATGCCAGCATGCCTGATGGTTCTCAGGGTTGCTGGGCATAGATCAGGTGGCTGTCTGACATGTTGATGTGTCTTTGGTTTCGATGAGTCTTCTGTTTTTCTTCTTTTATTTGTATTTATGAGACAGGGTTCTGTATAGCTCAGGCTGGCCTTGAACTCATCGTATAGCTGAGGATGACCTTGAACTTCTGATCCTCCTGCCTCTACCTTCCAAGGGCTAGGTTCATAGTTATGTACTACCACACCAGGCTGACGCAGTGCTGGGGCTCATTCCTGCAGGGTCAGCCCCTGCAGGGTCATCCCCACCCTCAGCCCTCTCTATAGGTCCTTTGGTGAAAATTTTATTTGTGTGCATTATGCACACACATATATGTACAATAAGCTCCTGCAGCATGCTGTCTCTATGGCTCACACACAAATCATACTCTTTCTTAAGAGCCCAATGTTTACCCCTCTAAGTATTAATATAGGGACACTCTGAAATTTATGCTTATGACTAAATGGTGTGTGTGTGTGTGTGTGTGTACATACCAAGACTGCTGTTTACAAACACACACACTTTGGACAGGTGGGCACTGGAGGGTGTGTGGGCGTGAGAAGCAGACCTGTCTGTGCAGATGAGCACTCACTTCTGTTTTCTTACTGAAAATATCCTCTTCTACTTCCTGCACATAAGAATCCCCCTAGGTGAAGCGTTTGCTGAACAAGCATGAGGACCCGGGTCTGGGACTAAACACCCGTGTTACATGCCAGGTGAAGCAGGGCACGCCTGCAGCCTTAGCCCTGGGGGAGGCGGGAGGGGGTGGAGGGAATGAAGACAGGCACATTGCAGGGGTGTGCTGGCCAGCCACTCCTGCTGAACAGTGCGCCTCAGGTTCACTGACAGATCCTGTCTCGGAAAACAAGGTGGGAAGCAAAAGCAGAAAATACCCAGTGTTGACCTCTGCCCTGCATCTGTACCCACATACAGGCATATACCACCACCATCACCCCAACCCACCCCTCAAGTCCCACATACTCAAACGCAAAATAAAACCTACCAAGAGTGGCTCAAATATTTCTGAGCTTTCCAAAGTACCTGAAAAGCTAGGCACCAGTCAGTGGCCCTCTGCACCCAAGACCCCAGGGGGATTTATTTTATTTTTTTGGACAGGGTTTTAATCAGACAGGAGCCAGAGCAGCCATCCGCTGGGAGAAGAAGCCCAAGGACCTTGTCCTGCTGGAGCCGGGGTGGTTCACACCCCACACCCAGCACTTTGCAGCTGGGTGTCCATCAGCAGCTTACTTCACTCTTCTGAGCCACAGCTGGCTCATCTTTAATGGGAGTGATTAAGGCACAGGGCGGGTGCAAAGTGTTGCAAGCACTAATCACAGGAGCATTATTATTAATCCTAATGACAGCCTTGCAGGCAGGCAGGGCACACAGCCATCCTGGTGTATAAATGAAGAGCCAGCTCAGCACTGCTCAGGTGACTCATCAGTGTCACCAGCTGCCTGCAGGGAGGAACACGTTGGGACCCAGATCCTCCTAGCCCAGGTTCAACGCTGTTTTCCCTATAATACATCCAAGAAGAAACAAGGTAGAGACCTGAAACTGGCCTCTTAGGATTTCTGTTTAATCATAGCCATAGTTTAAACATAGCCAGGAGCCATGAGTGTTAGCTCTTTCCCCCTCTTAAACCTTTACCTAAGACCTGGCTGGATAGACTCAATTTGCTTCCATTGTACTTTTGTCACTGCAAATGTATGTAGCTGTGTTCTCTAGGCAGGACTGTCCAGGAAAGACGAGAGACACCAAGACAAATGCACCGGCAGGCTGGTGTCCCAAGGGGCTCTCTCGCTGGTCTCCTCTGCGAGCTTCTTTTAAAGAACACTACCCATTAAATCCTCACACCGAGCGATTACATGGTTAACATATATGTGTACGTGCAGAGAGGTGGATGGATAGATAGATAAAAAGATTCAGATATTGCTGTCACTTATGCTGAGTGACAAGGGCCTGTGATTAATGTGTCCTCTGTAGCTAGGTGAAGGAGAGCAGTCATTTATCTGGGCACTGTCCTTGGTGCATCTCAGATGTGCAGGGGCAATGCACCGAGTCAACGCGCTCTTCGGTAGCGCTGGCTCTCATTAGTTTCAAGGGTGTTAAAAGGCTGTTGGCATGGAGCTGGGAATAGAAGCCATTAGAGACCCTGGCTTTCCTCTCTCAGCGTTCCAGGATCTTCTTCTGTGGAATATAAGCAGTGGCCAGTTGACTTCCCCTTAAATGCCACCTCCAGTAGAAGGAAATTTGCAGGCTGTGGTGGGCTCCCTCCGGAAAGACAATCCAAGGAAAACCAGGCTGTTTCACTGGGTGCTGGCCCCAGGACGAGGAGGCTACACCTGGAACACAAGACGTCACCCGCATCTTCTTACAACCTTTTAGTTTCAGTATCTACAACTAGAAAGGGTATTTGGATGCGCAGAAACGGAACTTCAGAATTAACTCAGTAGCTCAGTGTAATTTCCGGGTTTATATCAGAAGTTTTGTTTTGTTTTGTTTTAATCTGGAGCCCTGTAATATCATAAAATCAAGAGTGAGAGATCTATTCAACTGGGAAACAAGCAGCATTTAAGATGGAGGAAACTCCCCGGAAGTTCACCTGGCATCCTTGGGAGGCAAAAGGAGGCAGCTGCTTGGTGCAGTATTATTTTTTCACCTTGGAGAAAGGCTTTGAGTCCACACAGGAAGAATTGCCCGCCTTAGGTTGTTTGATGGTCCGGGAGTGTAATTTAGGTCACTTGACTCATTGGTGTTTTCTTTCTCCATAAAAGGATCTACGGCTCATTCAGCATGTTCATATGCTCCTCCCAAGCCCAGACTCTTCCCTGCCCCGCACACTTCTCACCTGGATGAGTTTAATTAAGCCAGGAAGACTGTCGAGTCTGGCGGCCTGGCAGCAGAACAGGTCCTCGGAACCACACAAGAGGCCTACAGAGACAGCTGACTTGATGGCCACGGCTGTTAGATGTTGCTTGACTCAGTCGGCCCCTGTGATAGCCTGAAGCTAGCTGCTCTGTGTGACTCAGACTCATCATACAATTCTTAGTGGAGACCCCATGTTGGGAAGGCATCCTTGGCGGAGTTTGCCCCTGTCTGAACATTCTAGAACACAACCAAAACTAGACGGTCCCATCGGCCACTTCAGGAGGCTCACAACGCAGTCAGAGTTAAACAGGAGCCACCCGAGGCTGCCTCTGCTCACAGCTTGGCTTCACCCGTACCACGCTGACAGACTCACTGCCACCGGCAGACAGCTCTGTGGCTCAGCTCTCATGAAAGGCCTAGCTCATTCCCTGACCCTTCCTCATGACTGTCACCCCAGTGAAAGTTATTTTCTCTTAGGAACCCTAGCTGACCAAACCTGACATCTCCTTGCTCTTCCTGCCAAGCTCCACAGCACAGCCCATAGCTAATGGCCCCATGAAGCATCACGCACTTCGTTCTGGTTTTCTGGCCACTTCATACCTTCCAGCACCCAGAGCACAAGGGATGGCCCATCACTCTCCCTGAGAACACTGCTGGCCAGAAGGTAGGGTCGATGGAGAGGGAGGAGTCGCTTAGAACTGAAGCCTTAATGTGCAAACACTGTATGACAACATCCCCAACAGAGATGTGGGGTGGACACACAGGAGAAAAGCTGGAGGCTTACACAGCGTTTCAGTCCTGGTTTGAGTCTTCATCATCTTGTAAATGAAGACAGCAGAATGACAATACTTGTGGGGAATTGAAAGAAAGTTCATAGAAAACTCACAACAGCACTGCTACCACAGAGTCCAGTAGTGTTCCGCTCCGTCTCTAGCAAGAAAAAAAAAATCACAAGACAACTTCAAAACGGGGATGTGGCCGCTGGTAGAATTGCGAAATGGATGTCATCATCAAACCCCTCCCCTTAGGGCTCAGGGAACTAGGTGGAAGAGGAGGCAGAAGGGGTGTGAGAGCCAGTGGAGATGGAGGACGCCAAGGAAACCACATCTTCCAGATACAGCAGGACTCACAGAGACCGGGGCGGCCTGCACAGGGTCAGCGCAGGTCACGGGGTACCATCATTAAGGGGTGAGGTACATATTACCCCCAATCAAGAAGAGATCTCCAGGTGACAACCTTTGGCAAAGGAAAAGTTAATTTCTCCAACGGAGTCTCACTGGGTATACAAACCACACCAGCTAGCGGTCAGGGCCTATGCCCAGGAGTACATGACTCAGTGGTATATTGGGAGATTTTTTTTTTTTTTTTGGTCTCATAATGCTTCCAATTTTGTGTTTTTATGGATCGTTTTGTGTGTTCATGTGGCTCTGTTCTTAAATATGTTTCTCATGCTTTTTCCTTTTCTCTCTCTGTTTTGTTTTATTCTGATTTGTTTCTGTATTTGCCTGTTTGCTTTCTAATGAGAGAGAGAGAGAAAGGAGTGGAATTAGATGGGTGGGGAGGTGGAGACATAGGGAGGTCCTGGGAGGGAATGAAGGAGTAGAAACTGTGATCAGAACATTATGTATAAATAAAACCTAATTTTACTTAAAAAAAAAAAAACAACATAAGCCAGGACTGGAGAGATGGCCCAGTGGTTAAGAACAGTAGCTGCTCTTCCAGAGGACCTGAGTTTGATTCCCAGAACCTCCATGGCAGGTCAGAGCCACCTATAACTCCAGTTACAGGAGGTCTAACACCTTCTGGCCTCCTCAGGCAGCATGCACACATGTGGCACACAGACATACATGCAGGGAAAACACCTCATACACAGAAAATAAAATAATAAAAAATTTAAAGGAAAAGGAAAAAGAATAGATAAGCCTGGAGAGATAGAATTTTCTGCGGAAGCTAGCCTCCACTAAAATAGAAATAAGTACATAAATAAAAGAAAAGTTGCATTTCCCACACCCCAGAGTCAAGACTTCTAAGTCTTACTTGCTACAATTTAAATACACATGTTTAGTGAAAAAAAAAACCCTCCGAACATACCACAGCATGGGGAGGTTATACAGAGAACATACATCTACAGGCTTCGAGAAGAGACTAGAATACAACTCCCTTTTACACCATATATGTGTATGTGCCAGAATGTACCCTGGTAACAGCATTGTATGAGAGCTTATGATTTTGTTGGTAAATCTTCTTAAAGGGAAATTTGCGGTCTGTGATGCGTTGCTTACACGACCAAAATCTATTAAAATTGCTGAAATGTCTTAACAAAGCTTACCCCTTTCAATGATGTGCCGTCCATTTCTTAGACACACAGAAAATCTGCGTCTGAGAGGGTGCTTCTTATCTCAGCTATTTCCACACAGAAGGCTTGTTCGGGGTAAAACCAAGTGCTGGAAATGTCTTCCCACCCCACATTAAACCTCTGATCTTATTTTTTCAGTAAGTGCTTGAGTCAGTTGGTATCAAAAGTAATGACCGGAGACGTCTTAGTGGGGCAGGCCTGTCAGCTCAGCTCTTGAGAGATGGAGGCAGGGGGATGGAGAATTTGAGGCCAGATTGAACAATGAGGCAAGACCTTGTTTCAAAAAATAACAAGGCACCCCCCCAATAAGAAAGCATGTGAAAGAGAGAGAGAGAGAGAGAGAGAGTGTGTGTGTGTGTGTGTGTGTGTGTGCACGCGCACACATATAGCCATACCCTGAAGAGCTAGGCCAGCTGGACACTGAGCTTCAGGGCCCTGCCTTTCTCCAACCCTGTTGCTCTCGCCCCTACGATTACAGATGCCAAGGTGCTAGCATGGGTGCTGGGGACTCATGCCTGTGCTGCAGGCACTTTAACTAACAAAGTCGTCTCCTCAGAGTCCAGGAAAACTCTGTAAAGTAACTGAAATGGTCAGCAGAGACCATCTTCTGTCTCCAGCTGGGCTCTAACCCCACCCTCCTCCAAGAACGCGGCGGGCAGACAGCCAAGAGTACATACGGGAGGCACCTTGTCAATTCGCCTTTAAAAACCTGCCTGCGCGTTCGCAGCAAGCAGTTTCCCTCTTGCTTCTAACCGTGGACTATTTTCTTTTCTCTTGCTAGCAGAAGAGCCAGCCCTGCACAGACCACAGCTGCTGAGGAGGGGACACTCGCTTTCTGCCACCCACGGACTGAAAGGGGGAATCAGATAACGTAACTCCCAGGTACTCATGGAAGATGTCCTTGACAAGACAAAGTCTCCTTAATGCTTTAATTAGGCAGAAGAAGGGTGTTGGTCACATGGGAGACACCAACATCCCCTGGTGTGGCAGAACTCAGACCTAGAATCCTATCACAGGAGCATCCCACGGGGGGTTTGATGGGGATCATGTTGAAAACAATCCTCCCGATGATTGGGAGTGTCAGCGTCTACACACAACGGCGAGTCGTTTCCATCTAGGGATGTGGAAGGCCTGTGTCCTCTGGTTCAAGCCTTCTTACCGTTCATCAATGGACCCGGGATGACAGCTGACAGTAACTTCAATCCCGAGAGCAGTGACGGCGGAGACTGTCCACACGTCCACAGGCTTTGCAGAACACCACATCACAAATGTGCCACTGAGGGCGCTCACGCACCTCACACACTCACACACACGCACTGGGACACCCACTGACACACATGCACATACTCACATACACCTGGAGGACCACACACATGTTCACACGCAAGGCCCACAAACAGCGTTTGCACATGCCGGGTGTTCACACACCCATTACGTTTGCATGTTCATCCATGTTCATGTATAACTTTCACACACTTGCACATCCGCCCAGACACACACCTGCATTAGTAAGGGCACGTGCTCACTTACTCAATCATGTTTGTACATTCACCCACTCACACACACTCACAATGTTCACCAATACTCACACATGCACATATGTGCACTTTTACAGAACCCACGGCTTACACACTCATCCACTCTTGAACGCACATTTGCACACTTTGCATGTCCACCCGTCCTCGAACACACAAAATGTGCTAAGCCTTCACACTCCACAACCATGGGCTGTTTCCACCTGCTCCCTCCCACCCCGCCCCCACCCCTACTCCCCATTACGCCCCTTCAGGGCCGATAGCGTGGCCTTCGTGGACATTTCTTGTTCCTTGGAAATGAGAGCCCCTCCCTCCATACGGCGTTCTCCTGCCTGAGGCTGTTTCCCCCACGGTCACACTCTGAGGGCCCTTGGCCTGTGGGTCTTTGCCCGGCTGGTGCCCGGTGCCTGGTGCCCTGCTGACTGGGCAGATGGCCTTGCTCAGTGTCGTCGTCTTGGCCTCCATCCTTGGCCCACCAGCACCCTTTGCAGGACGCCACTGTCCTTGGCAGCAAGCCTTCCCACGGTTCTCTAGAGCAGATGTTTCCAAACCCCGTGGGCTCGGCCTGGCCTGCCCTGCTTCCCAACAGAGCCACTCCCCGAAGCTGCAGAAAACAAGAGCCGTGGTGGCCCTCTCCTCAGGTACTAGGCCAGAGCCACTCCTCCACAGCGGCCAGGCCCATCAGGCTATTAATGGTGGATGTTTCCTGCTTTGAAGTTGAGCCTGTCAGGACTCAAGAGTTGGGCCCTGAAGAGAACACAACCACATCTGTTTCCTCCCGGGGCGCGGGCCTGGCGCAGCCCTTCTCATCTGTCGGTGCCCAGGGTTGTACGAACCATCTGTTTCCCACTGATCTTCACAGGTGGACAGGCTCCCACACAGCCAGAGGTCCCCCGGGGACCCCAGTGCACAGGGAACTTTGGGCTTTACTCAGGGTTCACCAGGTGGAGCTGCGGGAACTCGCTTTCAACTCTGACTTGGCAGGCTTGTCTCCTGCACCTGGCTCTAAGATGCTCTAAGATGCCGCTCTAACACGGGACAGATATCAATATTTTCACGTTTCTATCTGACCTTATAATGAAGGCCAATTTATAAAATTTAGAAAGAGCTGCACATTTGACACCACCAAGTCCTCTCGCTCTCTCTCTCAGTGGATTAGAGGACAGCAGGCTCCTGTCAGCGATGTGTGTTCGCCTATAGCAGCCAGGCAATCTGTTAAGAGATTTTTAGGACTGGTATCACCTAAACGCAGAAACAATCAAATGCTTGCCACCTGAAGAGTCACCAGATAAAATATGGTGGGTCCTTTTATCCAGGCTCCTGTGTCATAAAATCTGATTCAGGAATATCACTGTCAGCCATAAAAGGAAACGCCGTGCTGACACTGGCCGCAATACACCGAGTAAGCGAAGGAAGCCGGCCGCAGAAGGCTAAATGAGGTGTAGTTCCATTTACACAAGCAGATATAGAGAATGGAGTAGATTCATGGGTTTCTGAAGCTGAGGGGGTGATGAGGAGGGACCGATGATGGAGGCCGTGGGGCTGAGTTGTGGAGTGATCAGAACTGATTTGTGAATGGCACAAATCTGCGAGTGTACTGAGACCCACCGGCTTATCTACTTCAAGTAGGTGAACTGTGTGATATGTGTGACTTGTTAAAGTCCTACGGCCGGGGGAATTGTCCCACGGAGAGCACTTTGTGTCCGTGTGTGAAGCCCTCCAGTGTCAACACTGTAAATCGAATTACACACACCTGTCTTTTACTGTATAGACAGACCCAGTTAAAACAGTGCAGTCCCAGGCTGGAACGATGCGTGGGCAGGTAAAGGCACGTTCTGCCAAGCCTGATGACCTAAGTTCAGTTCACATAGTGGAGGCTCAGGCGTGTGTGCGGGCATGTGTGCGTGCTCACGTGCACATCCAGTTTAACGTGATCTAGGGCTACTTTTAAAAGTTATTAAATGTATCTCGTTTGTGTGTGTCTGAATGTGTGCCAGGATCCACATTTGGAGGTGGGAGGGAAAAATTGCAGGAGTTAGTTCTTGCCTACCTTGTGTGGCCTGGGGATCAAACCCGGCTTGTCAGGCTTGGCGGCAAACTCCTTTCCCTGCTGAGCCATCTTGCTGGCCTTGGGGTTACTTTTTTAAAAGAAACATTTTACTTTTAGTTTGTAAGAAAGTAAATGCTGTTACCTTTATTCCTTGGACTTAGCCAGTTGGCCAGAAATCTGAGCGATAGGTATTGTTAAGGCTTGTAGGAAATTATTTTTAAAAAACAGAACAACAACAACAAAAAACTAGATACATTAGCAGTGGCGGTAAATAAAAGTGAACTGAGCCTGTAGGCTTAAAAGCAAAGCCTCCCCGCAGGCCTTCTGCCTTCCGGTTGTTTTTCCCCAGCTCCAATCTCAGTCCTGTTTTCCAAACATCTGTATGTGTAACAAGCCTCAAGACCTTAGCACAACTGACTCCATGATGGAAGTCCCATTCAGCCTGTAAATTTCAGCACGTAGACAGCACCGCCTGCCAAAATGAAAACAAAGACCTAATCCTTCAGAGCACACAGTGCTGGGAAAGTCTCTAAAGGTGCTAACTGTACCTTTTGGTTTCTGTAGTTCCGCTCCTGGCTAACTGTTCTTGTTAACTGAAGTGTGTCAACCCAGGGCATGGTTTTTGTGCTTAACAGCTCACCCTGAGAAGGTCCTGGGCTATACTGGGATCCTGAACACCCAATATAGTTGCTGGTAGCTAATAAAGACTCTTTTTTTTCTTTTCTTTTTTCCTCCCCTCGTCCTCCCGTCCCATTGCCCTTTTGGTTTGGTTTTGGTTTGTTTTTCAAGACAGGGTTTCTCTGTGTAGCCCTGGCTGTCCTGGAACTCACTCTGTAGACCAGGCTGGCTTTGAAGTCACAGAGATCTGCCTGCCTCTGCCTCCTGAGTGCTGGGATTAAAGGTGTGCGCCACCACCCCCACTCAGGCCAGCTACTAAAGACTTTGTATTGGCTGAAACCCATGTCTGAGAAGTCTTCTCTAGTGAAAGCCCACCCCACAACAACACCCTCATCTGAGACATCTCAGACTTAATATGGTCAAAGCATGGTGAGAACTTGCACAGACAAATCTTTGATTTCCTTCTACTTCAGTCTTCCTCAGCTCAGCAGGTCCGTCACCACTCAGCCACTCTTGGTTTTCACTCTTTCTCCAGGATGTGCTCCTAGCAAGTCCTGTCATTTTCTCTTCAGAGCACCTTACAGATCTGCCAAATTCTGTCCATCTCCATTATTGACATCCAAATCCACATCCCCAGTACTTCCTTAACGTCCTTTCTCTAATGCTGTCCTTTACAGACTATTTCCTGTGCAGATCATGGGGGCTGGGGGATATTAAATAGTATTCTATGTTAGCAATTTAATATACACTGTATTTCATAGTTTATGATGGCAATAATAAGCCATAGTAGCGTATCTCTTTCTTGTGAAGAATGAGCAGAATCTGGGTATTCTATACCCATTTAAAGCTTCCTACTTACTTAGTGCTTGAAACACAGTTCCTGGTCCTCGCTTCTCCAAGCTCTTGTCACACTTTTCTCTATTCCTCAGAGTCCTGGTCATTTTGCCCTTCTTTCTCCTCCTAGATCACATCCCAGGGCCTTTGCACCCACTGGCATCTCTACCCTAGATCTTCTGAGAGCTGGCTCTTTGTGTTACCTCAGACATCACCTTCCCAAAGGGGCCAGCTGTTACCACATTGTCTCAACGTGCCCTTCTACATGAGCTCTGATCACTTTCTACTGAGCACTTACCACTATGCTAAGGCATCTATTAGCTTCATTGGTTTTCCACCTCCTTCCTCAAACTTCATCACAGCAGACAGACTGTTGGTGTCCTTGGGAATACCAGTCTAGAACAAAGTTGGTGCCCATTAGGCATTTGTTAAGTGAACAAACCCACACACCTCTGTCTTAGTTGGGGCTACTATGGTGTGATGAAGCGCCACCATCAAAAGCAAGTTGGGAGTGAACGGGGTTATTTGGCTTACGTTTCTGCATCACTCTTGAAGGATGTCAGGTCAGGAACTCACACAGGGCAGGACCCTGGAGGCAGGAGCTGATGCAGAGGCCATGGAGGGGTGCTGTTTTACTGGTTTGCTCCTCCTGGCTTGCTCAGCCTGCTTTCTTAGGGAACCCAGGGCCACTGGCCCAGATGTGCCCTACTGCCCCCCATTGGTCACTAATTAAGAAAATGCCCAACAGGTTTGCCCGCAGCCAGTCTTATGAAGGAATTTTCTCACCTGAGGCTCCTTCTCCCTGATGACTTTAGCCTGTGTCAAGTTGACAAAAACTGGCCGGCACATACCTGAACTATGAGTAATGAGAATACTGTAATACACATATAAAAGGATGTAGAATGAGTTGCGGCCATGCCCCTTGTCAGTGACCTCCCTTTTTCAGTTCTTTCAGCGCTCCCGCTGCTCTTTTATCAAGAACTATCAGTGTGATTGATTCCCGAAACCCCGAGGGCTTCAGCATGTGTGCAGCCCAGCGTCCCTCCATCTTGGAGACAGAGCTGGGTTTGCAGGTGTAGCTCTCTCCTGAGGGAGGTATGCGGGCGGCATTTTCTTTTGTACATGATTGAGTGGAATTTGGCCCAACCCTGAGTGCTTCTCCCTCAAGTCCTCTAATAAACCTGGCCAGATGTTACTGTATATCATTTTGTGTGCTTCCCCCGGGGTCATGAAGAAGGCTCCCGGCCCCTTCCCACCTTCATGTTCAGTGACAGCAGGTTCCACCTGTGAAAGAACCTTGCATTCCCCAACTGCTTCTCATAACCATGAGGCAGCTGAGACTCATGCCTCTCTTACAAATTCTCTTCTGCACTGAGCTCCTGGAGACAGCGCTCCAGGGATCCTCAGATTCAATGTGCATAGCAGTGATTTGTGTTATTGCTGAAATGCAGGCCCTGGGATCTTACCCCAACCCGGGAGCCTTCTAGCAGGACCTGAGATTTGTACATCTTCATCCCACATCAAACACGGGCAGCCTGCCCGCTAGGCTGAGGCAAGCCTCGAGGGAACCAGCTGGGATTCATCAGCGTTTGAGAACATAGCTCCTCTTCCTGGGGTCTGGCCAAGGGCCCATTGTTACCAGAACAAAAGACCCAGAAACTCCAGCTTCATGTTCAGCAATACCATAGGCATCACCTGAACTTCAGCCTACTGTTTACTAAAGACCTCCTCTCTATGGAGCTGGGCATTAGAAATTGTATTGGTGCCTCTTGCCAAGGGCTACTTCTGTTGTTGTTGTTGTTGATAGCCCTAGTTTATGCCTCCCCAAAAGACCAATTGGATGAATACAATCTCAGACTTTCTTGTCTTCTTCACAGAGTTGGTTTAGAACTGGCTTGCCTGCCCCCTTCTCTCCTTACGAACTCCCAACTTGAAATGCCTGCATCTCTCAACACCAGCATTCTCTTTGACTAAAAAGGAACAGGCCAAAACCCAGAAGCAGTCCAGCGCTGTTTTTAGTAGGATCTGTGTTTTAAAAGGAGCCTTTCTAGGTTTACAGAAAAATTGAGCAGAGTGTGCAGAGCTCCATGTTCTCCTCTGGTTTCTGTGTTCCAGAACATCTCTTATGTTATTGGGGCACTTTTATCGGGGTGTGTAAACTGAGATTGCAGCCTGACCCTCTACGTGAGGGTCACCTGACGTTGACATGCTGGTCACCACAGCTCGCAACAGCCCACAAGATGGGCTAGCCATCTACTCATTCCTTCCTCCCTCTCCTCAAAGGACTGAAGCCAGCCTCATCACTCTCTGGTTTTTAGAAATATATTTAGCCCCAGAGTATGAACCCAGTTTGCTCTTTGAGCTTGACGTGATGTATCGCATTGCTCTCCCCTCCTTCCCCAGCAGAAGCGGCACCTGAACACTCTCTCACAACGCTCAGGGCTCTCGGCTGGCCAGCATTCCAGAGCTGCTGTGACCTGCACTGTGTGCCTTCGTCAAAATGCCTCATCAGCTGTCACAGCGGGATGAGGACGCTGGGCCTCCTTGGCACTAGGAAAAAGGAGGGTCTGGGGAAGGCGCTGGATTTCATTACAATTCATGGCTGACGACTGCTCGGGCAGAGGCGTGACAGTAGCCTCGGTTTCCCAAAGAAGCCTGTTAACCAGCTTTCATCCCAAGGCCAATGTTGGGGGCCATTATGGCCATTTCAAATGCCTGGCTGGGGGTAGGTGGAGATGTCCCTGCGTCTACTTGAGGGTCATAGGAGTGAGTTGGCAGGAGCCCCTGGGGAGGGGGAGAGGCTACTCACATTTCCAGGCCCACTTTGGAAAGAGCTGAAGCTTTATTTCCTATCCTCACTTCTGCCATGTTGTCCCGGACAGCCTTGTGTGTTGGAGGGGGATGGTTAGAAGTCGGAGCCTAGTGAGTGCTGGCCCACTGGTGGTGCTGGCCTCAGCTGGAAGTAACCCCACACAGTTCTTCAGAGCCCAGGATGCAACAAAAATGCCACACCAGGCCCCTGACTTCTCTGGCTTCTGGCCTTAGCGCGTGTTCTTTTCTTTCCACGTACACTGTCACCATCATGTCCAACGCTCCACCACCATGCAGCGAAAGGGCTTTCAGCAGGGCAGAGCGGAGGCCGGAGCTGTGCCCTGCCAGCCTGCTCAGGAACTGGGAACTGCTCTGATCTCCTCTTGTTAAATATGACCCAGCCTCAAGCATTTTGTTATGGCAGCAGAACGGAAGACTAAGATGCCTCAAACAGCTGTGGATGAAGAAAATGGCCTGGCTGTGGGGACATGATTGGGGTTGACTCTCTGCAAAGAGGAGAGTGTGAGTATGAAGTTCCCATTCTCGCAGGTATTCTGGAACTAGTGTATTTAATCTTTGATGGAGAAAGGCTGCATAGAGAATAATAAGTTAGCTGGAGGGAACTTGTGAGCACCCCCCCCAACACACACACAAACAATGGAGCCTAGTGTCCATTTCATTCTCTTTGTGCTTCGCTGAGACCCAGATGGCTCACTGTCCCTCAGTGTGTCCCTGCCGCCTCCCTGCTGAGATCTCATTGGTCCTGACGCACCTCCCTGCTTCAGCCAGGACACTGCTGCCTTTCTTCCCTGTGGGAATGTGTTCTCAGGGCCAACTCCAACAACGCTGACCTGGGCATCACTGGGGTGGTGCTGGATCGAGCTGTAGGCTCTGGTCCTGCTGCTGGTAGCCTGCGGTCTTAGCTGTCATTCTCCTGACCCAGCAGAGGGAGCAGATAACAGGTCTGGTGGCTATAGCTGCATCATGAACGGCTGGACACTGACCTCCAGAACATCAGGAGTAAATGCTTCTGCCGCAAGGTGTATGGACAGCCTAAAGCCAGTCTTCAGCCAGAATTGGGGCCAAACACCACACACAGCCCTGTCCCTTTCTCAGCTGGCTGTTTCCCACACTGGAGCCATAGCAGCCTGCAAAAATTCTCAGACCCAGGGTATTGAGCTGGGTGGAGCTCAGCAAGCATCTTATGGGATAGAAGAGGGCAATTCAGGGAACTCTGGGTTCTGTACTTGCTTTGCATCAGCCTTCACATCCAGGCAGTGAACTATCCATGGACTTGAGGAATCAGAGGCACCTAAGAGGCACAGCCAAGAGTGGAGTTTGCTCTTGAAACCTTTTCCAACCCCAGCCTGCCCACCTCCTTCTCCCTGTTTCTTCTACAAGAGGACACGAGGGCTGAGAGAGAGAGCTGACCTGTGAACTGTCTGCCTGAAGCCTTGGATGTGACAGAAAAGCACAAAGATAACGGTTTCAGTGTATCTGGGCTACAATCATTTTCTTACTTGTCTGTAGCCCAAGCTTCAGATTTGTAATCCTCCTGCCTCTACCTCTGGAGTGCCGGGATTGCAGGAGTTCACCATTATGCCTGGCTTCACCTTGTTTTGTTTGTTGGCCCTGAAGACTGAACTCACAGCCTTACATGTCCCAGCAAACACTCTACCTCCCAGCCACACCCAGCCTCCATCTTGCTTCTAAGTCCCAGCCACTCACCATAAAGCCTTCTTACAGCCAAGAGTTTAGGGAGCTGTGAGAGCATCATGATTGTCTACCAGGGTATTTTTCTCATTACCCCGAAAAATCAAAAATCATACACACATTATTTATACATTCATAGCTCCTGGAAACTTCTAAGCTATTTCATCTCTCTGTGTGTTTGTTACTCTGGAGATTTCATAGAAATGGATTCAAACAACATGTGTCCTTTAATGTCTGACTTCTTTCTTATACAGTCCAGTCAGGTTGTACCATGTATCAGTGTTTTGTTGGTTTAGGTTTTTTGGTTTTTGGGGGTTTGTGTGTGTGTGATTAATAATCCATACTATGGCTGTACCACATTGAGCCGACGCATTTCTCTATTGAGCTGTTGTCACGTCTTAAGTTCTCATGGATTTTGCTGTTATGAACATTTGTGTACCTCCTTTGTGGGCACACTCACCTTTGTAAATGAATGAAGCATCACTACAGATCTATCGCCTCTGGTCGCACCTGTCCTTACAGCTTGGTCTCTTCCATGCACTGCAAAGGATGGGCACTGCCGCTGAGTGCGTCTATGCACCACTCTGAACTGGGGACATGTCAAAGCGTTCTGACACCTGCCTCTCTGGCCACTCTGCCCCCTCTGCTCTGCCTTGTCTGCCACATACCACGCTAGCTAATGTAACAGGTCGCCCGTCTGCCTGCTGCCACAATGGAACCATGTCACCTGGGGAACATAGCTGCTGCACCCTGACACCCACTGGGGTGCTGCAGTCAGAGCCCAGCATCCCCTGTACTGGAACCCCCACCTGCCAACAGCAGCTTGTAGCTCCTCAATACTGCTCACCGATTCCCGTGGACTCCATTTCCCTCAGGTCACTCACCATTCTGTGGGCATCTACAAAATGATATGCAGACACCCAGCCACAAATGAATCACACACTATCCCTCCACCACTGTCTCTCTTCAATAAATCATCCTTCTCCCAATTAGTCCATCAAGGCTCACCTCCCTTCTGGAAACCTCTATGAACTAACACACATCCCTCTCTGCTCAGATACCTGCAGGAGGAAGTAAGCAGGTTGGGCTCATCTGTTTAAGAGGCACATGGAGCTGAGCTCAGCTGTTTGCACTGTGAAACCTTAGTGTGCTTGGCAATGTCTGTTCTATATCCTTCCGGCCTGTACCAGACTCCAAAGGACACTGGCCATGGAGCAAGACTCCTGGCAAAGTGTGTGGCTTGGTACCCAGCTGGTTTACGGATTTTCTGAAGCTCGCCCACGCTTACCACTGCTTGGTCATGTGACGTGCTGACTTCCTGGTGACTTTGCATTTCCCTTCACTCAGGCTGACCATCTAGGAGGTCCTCAAGGCACTATGCCTTGACTCTGGAGTCCCTGTTGCCTGGAACAGTTCCTGGAATCACTCTGCCTCTTACCTTCATTATCCACCATGGGCAGAGAAGAAATCTCAGTACCGTGGGTGGCTTGCTGCTCTTTAGTGCAGACAGGGAGATCTCGCTGCACAGAGGAGGGATGAATGGGTCAAATGAGCCACACTCAGGCTCTGGGGGAGCCATCTTGCCACCCCAAAGGCTCTCCCTACCACATCAGCCTCCCTCCCAGTGCTCCCCCCGTACCTGCTGGTCACTCAACCACTGCCTCTGGGGGTCATCATTTCAGCCGTGCAATCTGCTGGCTCCCAAGAAGAGGGGGCAGGGATTGCCACGGCTGTTCACACCCCTGCTGTCACCAGATGCCCCTGGTCTGCCATCAGGCGGAGGCCTGGAGCTTTGAGACCCAGAGGTCTCAAAAATAGTGCGGCCTGCCTCCACAGCACCCTCTCCCTGGTGTCAGCTGGGCTCCTGTGTGTGCGGATGAATGCCTTCAAGCCCAAACCCTTAAACAAAGATAGTTCTATTTGGTGAGACAACGTGAATTCTTCCAGTACAGAACTGCGGTATTTAAAGAGCAAGCAATCAAGAAACGAGAAAAACCAGCGTGTGTGTGCGTGTGTTCATGTGTGTGCAGGTTCATGTGCGTGTACGTGCGTGTAGAGGCCAGAAGACAGTCTCCCAGATGCTGGTATTAAAGGTCTGCAACACTATGCTTGGCTCACCATGGGTTTTGAGACAAAGTCTCTTACTGCCATGAAGAATGTCAAGCAAGCTAGGCTGCTGGCCAGAGGACCCCAGGGGTCCTTGCACCCCCAGTTTTCCAATGCTTGGATTGGAGTGTTCATTTCTTCTCCTTCTATTTTTGTGTGTGCATGTGTGTGTTGCATGTATCTGTTTACACGTATGTGTGTACATGCCTATGAAAGTCAGAGATTGAGTTTGCTGTCTTCCTCAACGGCCCTCTACCCTATTTTCTGAAACAGTCTCTCACTAAATCTGGAGCTCACTAATTGGCTAACCTAGTTATCCAGTGAGCTTAATCTACCTGTCTACACACACTACATAAATACATGTGTGTTTTCTAAAAAGGAGTTTTAAAATATTAATGCAGCATGTATCCCAGCTTCTCCCCACAACTCGACGGTAGCAACTCCACTGGGCTCATTCTATCAACACACCTGCTTCACAGAGCATGCTTTGTGGGTGACTCAAAGGCCAGACCCCAGACTTGCAGTGGCTTACAGCCTAAGGGTAGAGAAGTTAACTGTGTTCTGGCAAGGCACCAGGGATTGCAGGAGGGGTAGGGACCGGGGCAGGAGGGACCACATTCCACCTGGATGAGGCGGGAGGGAGCTGAGGAGCTGGTGAGCATTTGAGCTGGCTATTGGGTTGATATGCAAGGGAGCATCTCACAGGTTGGAGTCAAGCACATCACGGTCTCAGCCATCCAAGCCAAACAGAAGGCATGCAGGGATTTGAGCTTAGAGGGCTGGGAAAGCAGGTAGAGAGGAAAGGCAGGCACTGTGCCAGAGTGTACACAGAGCAGTCCTCAAGCCCCTTGAGAGATGAAGGTAGCCTGTCCCTGGGCATGAGACAGTAGGTAAAGTAGGCTGGACTACTGCAATAACCCAGGCCAAGAACCTTTATGATCCCTGGCTGGGGTAGAAGCTGGGGCGAGGGAGTTTTAACACGCAATTCAGTTCAGCAGAAATCAAGAACTCATGTCCTAGAGGAGAAACCTGAAATGTTCAAACCCAGCAGTCAGGCTGACCGTTTCATGTGTCGTTCTTTCAAGTGGTACAATGTCCTCATCAAACTGGTGCTTGTGTGGCTGATCTAGTTGCAGAATAGAGCATGTATCAAAGCTTGGGAAACAGGAAACAGTTGAGGAGATCAATCTCATCAGTAATTAAGTGAGGTACAAGAGATAGAGCTAGTCACCAGGAGACGGCCACTCCAATAGGGGACCCTGTGGAGTCCCTGGCCATGTGCCCAAGGAGTCACCTGGGTATGTGACAATTTGAAGAGATGCATATTAAAAATGGCTGCTCTGGGCTAGTGAGATGGCTCAGCCAGTAAAGGTGCTTGCCACCAAGCCTGATAATCCAATTTTGATCCTGGAAACCTGTATGGTGGAAGGAGAGAACTCACTTTTTCAAGTCGTCTTCTGATCTTCACACATATCACACATACACCCTGAGCATAGCTCCTGACTGCCTTGAGCTCAGAGATGGAATGCAACAAGAGAGGAAGAAGAGTAGGACAAAGCTGATACCAAGCCATGTCTCCACACTGAGCTCCTTGTGGGTGAGGAGGGACCCAGAAATCCTGGCTCCCCATGATTCCTCCCCAACGTAAAGTCTGGCCAGCTGGTCTGGCACCTCACAGCTTCTGAATGGGCTGCTATGTCCCTCTCCCACCCTACTGAATCACACCCTGCCATTCGCCCTCTGTTCAGAATCTCATCCAGCCTTCAAAACAGACATTAGTTGAGACCTGTCCTCCGGGCCGCTCTCCTCTTGTGAACCTTAGCATGTGTAACTTCAGGCTGAGAGGCTGTGGACGGCCCTCAGATTACTCCCTGTATCATAAGGAAGGAGCGCCGGTCAGATTGAGTGTCCTGTACAAGCCAGGAGCACAGGCGCAGGCCTGTAAGAACCTCCCTACTTGGTCACTGGTGGAGGGATGGTGCCTTTGCCAGCAGCCTGAGCTGCATAGCAAGACCCTATCCAGCAACAACCAGTCTGCTCACAGGGATCTGGGGCGCTAAACTCCTAATATTTCAGCTAAGTCAACGCTGGAACCAGGAGAGCCACCAAGGTCCTCTCTCAGGAAAGTCTGTTTCCCACATGGCACAAGAGCTAACAGCTCCAGCCCTGTTTCTCAGTGGCTGTTTTGCCTCAAGACCAGCAGAGTTCTACAGTCTTCAACACACCAAGGGGAAGCCGCTCTTGTTCTCAGAGCGGCTGCAAAGGATCCCACCAGCCTGGCCCTTCCAGCTGGTGGGGGTCTCCCCACAGGCTCCTCCTGCCCTGTGGAGATGTGGTTGGCTGTCTTGGGTAAGCAGCTGAAGCGAGGGGAGTGTGGCGCTCTGAGCGTGGAGCGGGCAGACCAGACAGCTGCTGTTTGGTTCCGGCCTGACTAAGGCATTAATTGAAAGCTGGCACAAACACAACCATCTTGTTTTGGTGCTTCTCCCAAACAAACACGGCTGGGAAAGAGCGCCTTCCTTCAACACCTCCAGGGAGGTCTATGGGGCAGCCATAAAGGTGGCTAGTCTTGGCAGGCATTGCCTTGACCATTTACAAAGCAAGTCAAGGCTGGTTATGTCGATGATGCAGCCACACATAACAAGGACTGAATGGTGGGTTCAGATGAGAGAAAGGAGAAAACGCTAGTAAGTGGCAGGGATCGCCGATAGCATCCTCACCCTTGGGGAAACACAAGATAAAGAGGTTCAGCTCCCTTTCCACTGCTATGACAAAATACTTGAGGCTGGGTAAGTTATAGAGAAGAGACCATTCTGGAGGTCTGCCTAGGGTGACTTTTGGGGCGGTGGAACACACTGAGAGTATCCAAGGAAGAGTTTCCTCAAGAAGGGGGAGGTGAGGTGCCAGGTTTGCTGTCACAATAATTAACCCACTCTTAATAACTAATTAACTCCTTAGTCACCTCACCAGAGTGGAACCCTCCTGACCCAAGCACCTCTGAAAGGCCGCTGCCCTGGGGAACCAAGCCTCGTTTTGGTGGGGGCACACTGAAGTCACAGCAGAGAGCACGCGGTTTGGAGGGTTGGACACCCGTCTCTGGCATAAACCTGCCTTAAAGTTTACTCTGCACTTCGAACAGAAAGTATTCTTTCCAGAAATGTGGATGTGGTACTGCCTAAGAAAGCACAAGTGAAATACACACAATAAAACTCACCAAGAGACGGCTGGTGCCTGGGGTCAGCCCGTGGCCAGCTCTGGAATTAAGCTAGAACAGCCAGCTTTTCTCAAATCTGCTTTCCATTACTTTTTTTTTTTCTTATGGTAGAGCTGGAGCCCAGGTCTCCTTCAGCTAGGCAAGTGTTCCACCCCTGAGCCACACCACTGCCTGCCACTCACAGAAGTAAAGAGTTCTGCCCTGAGATCTGAAGGGCAGATAATGACAGGCGCTTTGCTGTGGGGATTTTCACTCCGGGAACAGCCTGGGTCAGGAGCTGCCGGACCTCTCAGAGGAGCAGTGGGTAAGGCTCTCCTGGGGAGCCTGTGGGCATGTGTTACTGTGTGCACTTCAGCCGGGTTTTCTTAGGCACACATACCACAGCCACTTTTCTGGAAGGAATCTTTCCGTTGAAATTTTAGAGCAAAGTTCTGGAATCTAAGGTGCGAGAATAATTCCGGACACCAGGTGTGTGTCTCATGCCTGGACTCTCACTCAGTCCTTGGGAGGCTGCTGCAGAATAATTGCCATGCACTTTAAGCCAGCCTAGGTTACACAGTGAGTTCCAGGCCCCCTTGGGACAATAGGAGACTGATCCCGAAGCCCACTGATTGGCTAGACTGACTGACCCCAGCTAGACTGATCCCAGCCAGCCCCAGGGATCCTGCTGTTTTCACTTCCCCAGCAGGTAAGGGCTAAAACTTCAGCCATATTCTTCCTCAAGCACTTATTGACTGAGCCATCTCCTCCCATCCATGGGTTTGTGGTGTTTTGTTGTTGTTTTGTTTTTCCTGCTTTGTTTTGTTTTCAAAGAAAGGAAAAATGTCCATGCCCAGAACTCCCAGATCTATGGCTGCTGGCAAAACTTCAAGGCACTGTGCAAAAAGGGTTTTTGGTGTGTGCTGGGTAGCTCTTAAATTGCAGCTCAGTCACGTGGCAATTCAGTCCTCTTCACTTGGTTGGGTTCGGTTAAGGGGGAAAGCTGGACTCCCATTCGCGTTTTATCTGGCCCACCCTCTTTGCCTCCCCAAGTGAACTCACTTCCCTGTGTTCAGTTTCTATAGTTTCTGAGCTTGGCATTCATGAAACAGTTGAAGATAAGATACATGGGCTGCCCCAACCTAGAGATGTGCTTCAGTGCCCATTATCTTCCAAAGGACCCCTTCCCAACGCACACGAAGAACACTGAGAGTCTGCAACTGAAAATCAAAAGTCCAGACGCTGGGCATGGTGGCACACACCTGTAATCCCATCACTCTGGAGGGCAAGCCAGGACGCCACGTTCAAAGTAATAATGAACTACAAAATGAGACTCTGTCTCAAACAAAGGATTGTGTGTGTATGTATGTGTGTGTGTGTGCGCGCGCGCACGTGTACGTAGTGATGCATGTGTGGAGGTCAGAGGACAAGTTGTGAGAGTTGGTTCTCTCCTTCTACCATGCAGGTTTTGGGGATCAGACTCAGGTCCTCAGGTTTGGTGGGACTTGCTTTAACCTGCTGAACCATCTCACTGGTCCAGAAAAGCTTAATTAAAACCACATTAATTAAAAATTTTGCTTTAAAAATAAAACCACATTAAGATATCTTTTTATTCATTGAGATGGTTAAAATTTAAAAGACCAGCTATATTTAGTGCCAACAAAGACGTGAACTAAACGTGTTCATTGCTGACAGGCTCTACAGTGGCACAGCCACATTGACTGGTTCTTTCTTGTGACGTTACAGGTAGAACTACATTAGCAACATAATTTGAAATTTAAGGGGGGGTGGATGCTATGGAGGCTGGTGCACCAACCAAGGACCATACTCAGATGTAGCCCATGGCAGCTCAGTCTCCATGTGGGTACCCTAGTAAGGGGAGCAGGGGCTGCATTTGACATGGACTCTGTTGCCTGCTCCTCGATCACTTCCCCCTGGCCAGGCGGCCTTCTCAGGCCACAGGGGAAGAAGATGTAGGCAGTCCTGAAGAGACTTGATAGTCTGGGGTCTGTTGGTAAGGGATTAGGGCTCCCTCTTCTGAGGACTAGAGGAGGGGAAGAAGGAGGAAGGGTGGGACAGGGAGATGAGGGAAGGGGCTACAAGCAGGATGTAAAGTGAATAAATTTTAAAAAGTTGTTTAAGTGCCTCAAGGCCCACGTGCTGAAGGTCTAGTCCCACGACAGCGGCTCTATTGTCAAAGCACAGAACCCATGAGAGGTGGAGCGTATGAGAGAACTTAGTTCCCCAACACTGGGCCCTTGGGGGAACAGCTGTTGAGACTCTGGCCTTCCTCTCCTCTTTTCGTGCTTATATTCTAAGGTAAGCAGTTTTCCTTGCCAACTGTTTCCTAAACAATGCAATATATTGTCACGGGCACAAACCTCAGAAACATGTAAGTTGCTTACCTCAAGTATTTTATCACAGTAACAGAAGGCTGACTAACACAAATATGACTCACAGATTACACTTTTAGACATAGAAATAAAAAGCATTTCTCACAATGAGCCTTGTATGCAACTATTCACAGAGGCTTCATTCTTAAAGGTCAAGACTTTCAAGGGATAATCCCCAACAAGCCCACTGTCCATTAACAGGTGAATGAAAAACCTGTCATGTCCACCTGGTGAAAAACACTGACTGTTCATTGATTTTTTAAAAGACTTCCTGTTGTGTAATCATGTGTGTGGCTCTCAGACACATTACAATGAGATAACAATAACGAAACAGACCAACTGCAGAGCTTTCACAGATGACTCCATTTGCACAAAGTTCCACAACTGGCAAAACTCATCTCTCATGACGGAATTTGCTGCCAAAGTCATGAATGGACTGAATGCAGTAAGAGAAGGCGCCATATCTAGACAGGAGTGATTTCAGCGTCAGGCACAGCACACTTGCGCAGCTCATGTGAGGCGCTGAGTTCAAGCCCAGGAATACTTCACAGAAGCACAGGCATAGCGTGTGTATGTGAACTAGTTAGTTAGGCCGCAAGAGTGTTTCAGTCACCCATGGAATGCTCTGTCTGTTCAAAGCAGCAGGTTTTCAGGGGGACACTATAGAAATTGGTCCTGAGATTTAGCATTCATCATGAGACAGTGAAAAGGATGTGACGGCAAAGTTTTCATCATCTGGGCTGGAGTTAGCATCACTGAGGAGATACAACTGTGGGCATGCTTATCGGGACATTTCCAATGAGGTTTAACTCGGGATGACCCACTCTAAGTGTGGGTTGCACTACCCTAGGGACTGGGTCCAGGAATGTATAAAAAGGGTGTGGGGGAGAAAGCCAGCTGAGGACTCTGTGCTTCCTGAGCTGTGGATGTGATGAAGCCAGCTGTCTTCACATCCTGTTGCTATGACTTTCCCCCATGATCCACCTTGTCCCTCGCAAACTCTGAGCCAAAATAAGTCTTCCTTCCCTAAAGCATCAAGCATTTGGTCATGGCAACACGGAAAACAACCAACACTAAGACTCGTCTTTATTGGGTCTTAGTGTGCAGATCTTAGAAGTCAGGAAGTGACTCGGGTTGTTCAGTGGCCTCAGATAGAGCCTCAGAAGCTCCAAGGTCACGCATGATGGAATGTCCCACACCGCTCTGCTTACAGGACTGCCGATTGAGCTGGTGTGTGTTGAAATAATACAAATGCAATCTCCATTGCACTATCGTGTTGAAACAGTCTATGCTATTTTTAAATAGTTCATAGAATCAGGTGAAGCCAAGAAACAAAAACAATGCAGTTATCTATTTTAAACAATAAAAGAAAATAATTGCCAACACAAAAGTACAATAGCTACAGAAAATAGCATTCAAAATTCAGGACCAAATTAAGATTTTTCACCAACAAACTTTGCTATACTGAAAGGACTTTTTTTTTTCAGTCAAAAGAAATAAGATCTTAGCCCAAAGCACAAAAATGTCAGGAATACTGAAAGGACAATGAACACATATGTATATGTGCATAGAAACTAATCACAATATCATCAAACTTGAGCCCTATGAAATCATATTTCATGATATGATAATATAAAAATTAGTACACAGCCTCAAGATTCTACAACTTTGGCAAATTTTAGTTGCAGTGAAATAAGTAAGCCACAGTGACTTGAAGCCAGGGTTCTGTGTCTAGTTCTGGGAAGGTACGTGGGAGTAAGAATCATGAATCAGATTTAAAATAGATTTGAAATCTGTCAGTGCAAATACTCTGTAGTCCTCATGAAAGAGCAGAAACGTCTGCTTGTCTAGTGTTGTAGAAGGACAGCAGGACAGGCGCCATCTTCATCAATCACCTGTTGATGTTTCCTAGGTGGAGGAGGGGCGTGCAAGGGCATTCGACCTTCCCAGGAGATTCCAGCTACTTCTCCCAGCCACCTGTGTGCAGATCTGCCCTAATTGCACGTGGCTTCTGGTCCTGGAAGTCCTAGACTGTCTAGGCTGAGGAAGGCTAAGAGAACTGTCTATGTGGCTGTGGGAAAGCCGCCATCCATGCAGGGTGAAGATTTTCCAGTGTGGCCCCTATGAGGAAGCCCTCACCCACACTCTATGATTAAACTCATTGGTTCCCCATTACCCCAGGATAAACTTTGATGAAATCATTTTTAAAAAAAAATTAGTACGTGGGCAATGTAAAAAGTTAAAGATTTTGATGTTTTTATTTGATTTTTTAAAAATAGTTAATGATAATAATAATAATTGTGTGTGTGTGTGTGTGGTGTGGGGCCATATGCTCTGTGGGGTTAGGTCTCTCCTTCCAGCCTTGTATCCAGAGATACAGCTCAGGTAGAGTGGCTGCAGAGATAGCCAGCCGATTGAGACCACTCGTGGCTCACGACCACTCATAGCTTCAGTTCCAGGGGAACTTGATGGTTCTTCCGACCTCCATATACATACATACATACATACATACATACATACATGCAAGCAAGCAAAACATATTCACATAAAATAAAATTTTAAAAATCTAAAAAACACAAAATTTAAAAAGAAACCTTTAGGTCATCAGGCACAGGCAGCAATGTTACCCACTGGCCCAACACTGAAACAATAGTTAAAAAAAAAAAAAAAAGGAATGACTAGACAGGTATTCGGCATGGTGGAATCATAAATTAAAATCTAAAAAATTCCAAAATAATGGAGACCCAAAAAAGAAGTGTAAACAAATAGATAAATGGAAAAATAAAAAACAAATGGTAGGTATGGTTATAAACCAAATGTACTGTAATTGACTTATTTTTTAAAAAGTGTTTTTAAAATCTCTACAAATGGCGCACCATCAGCTAGCACCATCAACATAAAAGAAAGCTGAGCTGGGAAGGCGGCTCAGTTGGTAGGGTGCTGGCCTGACAAGTCTGAAACCCTTACCTCTGGATAAATTAGCTGCAGTGTTATGTGCTTGTAATCCTAGCAATCAGGGCTGGAGGCAGCTTTGTGGAGAATTTAAAACCCACCTGGGCTACAAAGACCCCGTCAAAAGGGGGAGGGGTGCTTTGAGATGGCCCAGCTGGTAAAGGCACATGTTGAGCTGATGGCCAGAGCTGATCCCTAGAATCCAAATGGTAGAAGGAGAGAACAATTCCTATAAGTTGTGCTCTGGCCTACATGATACACACACGCACACACACATACATGCGCACACTAAAGTTTGAAAGAAACAGCACCTATGAATTTTGTATCATTTCTCTGGATCCCGATTCCACCAAGCATTTACCCTCTGTTCCTGCCCTTTCACCACAAAACAAAAAGACTGTCAGTCCAAATTCATCTCATTTCCTCATCAACCCTCCCAGCTCACTGCAGAGGTAACACGACTCGGAAAGGTAATTTACAAAACGGTGAGCACACAGGAAATTCTGAGGCATTTAAGACACACCTGGGCAGGAACTCTGATTCAGATCCGACAGCCAATGTCCCTGGTTCCAAGACAGGCATGTTTGTGCGATGAAACCACACACCTTCAGCAGGTTCAGTGCCTATAGCCAGAAAAGTAGAAGTCATTTGCTCAAGCAGTCCATGTTTATCACCCAAAGAAAACATTACTCCAAACTATGCTGCACCCAGCATTCTTGTACTTCATGAAACTTTTTTTTTTTTGCCAATATGTACAAATGCAGTTTGTGTGTAAACAGAGTTTTTTCTGGAAACAAGTTCAGGCTGGCCTTACACTCACAGCAATCCTTCTGCCTCTACCTCCAAGTGTCTGGGTTAGTGGCCTGCACCATCACCCCCAGCTGATGCCAAGATAATTTAGAAGTTCTTTTCCATTGAACATCTGTTCCCGTTCTGGTAGCACCTCCTGAGCAGTGGCAATTTGCCCACCTTTGTGTATAAGATAGTCCTTGCAGGTTTTCTTGCCGCAGTAAATACGCATGATGTTGAAGAGAAAGAAATCAGCTGTGCCACGGTGGGAACAGAGCTCCCAGTTCAGAAATTAAAGGGCTCCCAAAAACAGAAATTAAAGGGAGTCCCAGAAAGCATGGGGACTACAAAGAAAACACAAAATCAGGACCTACTCCCTGTACAGTCTTAGCAATTTTAACAGGTGCTGCCGCATGTGTGTGTGTGTGTGTGTGTGTGTGTGTGTGTGTGTGTGTGTCCCAACGTCTTGCGGACAGCAGTAGCCTCAAGACTTGCAACTTCAAGTCATCCTGAGAGTTTGGCAAACAGGGCAGGCTCTTCCTGAAGAACTAGGACTGTGCCTGTGAGTCAGAGCCGCATCCTGAGAGGGAGACCTAGGAGACTGCCACGGCTTGAATGGCAACACCTAAAAGCAGGAATCTCCGAGGACTTAACATGGAAGTCAGGGCAGTTCAGAGTCTCTGCAACCACACATGTAATATGCAAAATTACTACACAGGCAAAGAGCAAACAAGTCTTTGGCGGAGACCCCAGAACCCCGTGGATGTGCCAGATGCTCAGTTCACTGGACAAGTGATCGAAACCAACCGTTAGATATGGTAGAGGGGTTGTAAGAAGGGATGGAGGAAGGAGCAAAGAGAGAGACTGCAGGTGGAGAAACGTGGGTGCTGAGTGACAGATCGGAAGATACAGTTCTGGGGTTAATGGGCCACCGGCGAGGCTTCCCTGGGACTGGGCAGCAGCGAGAGGACAGTGGACCTGGGCATGTGTCAGGAGTAGCGTGCAGGCCTTGTAATCCCAACACTGGGGGCTGGGGCAGGGTGGGAAGTTCGAGAACAACTTGGCCGACCTGAGGGGAGGGTATCACTTCACTTTTCAAAGTACAAACGGAAAGATTTCAACACTGAGTGGAGGTGGAACATGGTCGTGCATGCTTGTACTCTCAGCATTTGGGAGGTAGAGGAAGGAGGATTGGGAGTTCAAGGTCACCCCCAGCCTCATAGCAAATCCTAGGCTAATCTGGGCAGAGAGAGAGAGAGAGAGAGAGAGAGAGAGAGAGAGAGAGAGAGAGAGAGAGAGAGAGAGAGAGAGAGAATTGATAAATAGTAGGGCTAGGCAGATGGCTTAGTCAACAAGCTGCTAGTTGTTGGAGAACTTTCGAGATAACGTCACTTAACTGGTAAGCTGTGCCCCAGACACACGAGTTAGCAGAGGACACTTTCTAATTCAAGCCACAGTGCACACCGTCTGTAACATCTACTGCGGGCAGAAGAGAAACTGCATTTATGGTCAAAGGTAACTAAGTTTTCAAATGCCAGCTTTTCTTGTGAAAAGTGAACTTTCTGTTCAAATCATTTTTCTCAGTGAAAAACAAGGGCTCTGGCTACCAGATTCTACAGTGATTGATAAATATCCTTT
Source organism: Pachyuromys duprasi (assembly GCA_028658305.1). Lineage (NCBI taxonomy): Eukaryota > Metazoa > Chordata > Mammalia > Rodentia > Muridae > Pachyuromys > Pachyuromys duprasi. The sequence continues at coordinate 6,483,007 of CM053745.1, read as the reverse complement.
CCTTCTGAGTGTGTCAGAGCTCCAGGTCTCTGCGTCCTGGGAGGATGAAGCTTTGACTCAGCTGCAGCTGGTAGCACCTTTTCCTAGTTGAACATAAGCCATTTCCAAAGGGGCACTGCTTACTGTCAGCAGTCCTCTGTCCCTGTGTCCTCCTCATAGAAAACGCCACTTCGTCAGAAGCACAGCCCACGATAAAAAACACACAGCAGAGCTCTGAGGTTTGATACTTCAGAAATACTCTCAAGGGCCAGAGGAGAAGATATGATGGACATCACCGAAGTGACACTCAGAACCCAGTGTGAGACTTATGGAGGCAGACTTGAGTCAGTCTGAGAAAGGACTTCCTGGGGCTGGGTGTGACTCAGTAAAGGGGCACTTGCCTAGCATGCACAAGTCCCTGGGTTCGCGCCCCAAGAAGGAAGGGAGGGAAGTTTTCCTAAGCCAGCATTATCTAAGATCACACAGGTACCCAGGATGTAGGAAGAACTTGCTCTCCAGAGATTTCCAGAGAGCTGTTGGTGAGCAGCGTAATGTAGCTTCACACTAGCCTCAGCTAGTGTTCTTGGGCCTGTCTCTGCAGATTCGGACTTAGGGGCTGGGGATGAAGAATCTGTGTGGTCAACAGATGTCCAGGTGCATTCAACTCTCCCTTAAAGTCGCTTCATAACCCTTGGTTTGTACTTTTTTTTTCTCCAATTCTCTGAGCTGAGAGTGTATTCACGATAACAGAAAGGCAAATAAGAAAAAAAATATTCACTTGATTTAGCCCAATGTTTAAAAATTATCACTTTAATGTATAATGCATATAAATAATGTGGTGTCTTATGTCCTTTTCATTTACCTTCTTTTCTCTTACTGGGTACACAGTAGCCAGTCATCTATGACACGACAGCTGGATGACAGCCAGCTTCTCTGTTCACCCAGCCCTGGGGAGCTTGCTGATATTAAACACTTGTTGTGTTTGTTGTGTTTGTTTTGTGTATGTGTGTGTTGTGAAACAGGGCTTGTCTTGCTCGGGCTAGCCTTGGATTCTTGATCTTCTTGCCTCCATCTCCCCAGATCTGGGACTGCAGGGTCTATCACTGCACCAGGCTGTGACTCCCTGTTTTGTTTTTAATAGTCAAAGAACCATACCAAGGTTTTTCAATGCTTGTTTTCTAGAATGCATTTCCAGAAACATATTCTCTATGAAGCCATTTCCCCTAAAATGTTGCATTTAATTAGCATATGGACATTGTTCACAGTATTGTCCTACCCTTGGATGACAGAACCTGGGGCTGACTTGCAGGTATGTGTGACACTGATGGGCCTCTGTTGTCACAGGGCCCCTCTTATCACACCGACCGGCTCTATTTGCAAGGGGGGTTATTTTCCCCCATTAAAGGATAGCTTTAAATTCTATTGCTATTTAAGACATGCTGTGAAAGACCAAAGAGAAGATTTTAGGGACACCACAACAGTGATACTCCCAACCACAGGCAAGACTTTAGGAGGCAGACTCGATTCATTCTGGAAAAGGAGAGCCTAGCGCTGAGCGAATGGCTCAGTCAAGGGGCATTTGCTTAGCCTGTTGTTTTGTTTCACTTGTTGAATCAAAGCATCGGATGGATCTCAGAGAGAAGGAAGGTCTTCCCCATTTCACTGCGCCTGAGTCCTTGTTTGAACTTCCATCATCACTTCCTCCTGGAGGTGTCTGAACAGTGCCTTATTCTGCCCAGCAGCTGTGGCGCTCAACACCCCGATGATTGATGCATCCCCTCAACTCAGAGAATCTAAGCAAGGTCCAGTCTCAACGAGGGCTTGTTAAACAAACTGATGACTAGTTTTTCAACTTCTGGCCACTCCTAGTGATGACTGTCTTGGAAATTTGGATCACAAATATATTACATAGAGATAGATATTAGATATGTTCTCCTAGAGGCATAGAAAATGTAAAAGACTGCAAGGGTAAAGGCGTGTGCTCTGAAAATTCCCAGAAGTGACGTACCATCAATCTAAGATGCTCTCAAACCAACAAGCTGTGTGAAAAATCTCAGGAGTCTCAACTGCCAAAGATAGACAATGCCCGCATCCCTCTGTCTTAGTTACAGCCTATTAAAGCATACTTTCCTGAGCTTGTAATACTGTTGATGGATCCAAAAGCCTCCGTGATCACCTGCCAGTTACTACTAACTCACACTGGAAACGCAGAGAAATAAAAGGAGTCAGCATCTTGCCCACTTTTCCCATACTGAGCATACACCTGTGGGTAAGCAAATATTTAAGGAGGATACATTTCACTCTGTGTATTCCTGTTAATAAACAGGAATGGTCGGGGCTGGTGTGTAGCCTATGGCAGAGCACTGGCTTCGTATCCACAAGGTCCCAATGCGAAGTGAGCAAACAGGAAAGGAGCAATGGTAGGCCTGAGGATGTTATTCCGTCAACAAAGTGCTTGCCGTACAAGCAAAGGGAACCGAGCCATCTGAAAGCCTGGCGTGCGGGAGGCGCAGACCTGAGCTTGTAGCACTGGGAGACAGAGACAGGAGGGTGCTGGAACTCATTAGCCAGGTAATTTAGCCAAATCATGGATGTCCAGGTTCAGTGATAGATGCCCTCATCCTAAGGGTGGGTGAGCCAGTATTCTAGTTGGGAAAGTGAATTCTACCTCAGACTGCTGGAGAGTGACAGAGAGGGAGTGAGGAGGTGACATCTGCACCTCACCGGAACAACTAAGGAATGCTGAAAGTCAAAAGCCAAAAGAAAATCTAAAGAGGTGGCTTAGCTCTACAAGGGGCCTCCTCACCTCACCTCCAGAGGTGTGGGGGGCAAGGGGCACCTTTTCACCAGGAAAACAAAGAGCAGGGAAGAAAAGGAGGCCTGGTCCTCCACGGGCCCTGGATCCCTTCCCTTCTACATTGGCTTTTGGCAGGAAGGATTTGGGAAGAGAATGGCAGATGACCCCCAAGACACTGGGAGTCCTAGCTATACACAACCTTCTTTCCGGACAGCTTGAAGTGCTGGCTTTAAAGCCAAGGTGTGGCAGGCCTGGTTAACTTTTACCTCAAAATCTGACTCAGCCCACAGAATCATGAGAAACAATGGCTGACTAAGCCAACCAGCCTGTGGTCTATCTTACTCAGACCCAAGAGGCAGGTGAAAGTCACAACCACAAGTTTCTTGGGGCTGGGGGTAGACTTGCCTCGCATGCATAGCAGTTTGAGCCCCAACACCGCAAAAATTTCTTTCCTCTTCATTTTGATGTATCTTGTGGTGCTGGCCCTGAGAAGTGGTACTGACAGGGAAGATACGATGTTCAGACCTGGAGCCTCGCTCTCTCTGCTGCCAGTAAGAGATGAGAAGGACCCACTGCCCTTCCCAGAGTCGCCCCGAGTATGTGGGAGGCACTGACAGTGATCACCTCCTGCAGTGTTGTTAGCAGGCTGGGACTGTTCATTCGCACCATACAACATATAAACGATGAGCGTCCGCACGCTGCTGAGGCCGGTCCCATGTCTCGGTGGCCCCGACTGTGTCACTCTACCCACACTGCTATCTGCTGGGTTTGCATCATACGCCCCCTACACTGTAACAACCGAGCAAACATCTCACTGCAACATAAGACATCAAGACCCCAGGAAGTAAGGGAGGAAGGGGTGGACAACCTTCTCAAAGCTACACACTGCAGAGGGCAGGCAGTCTGTCCCCAGAGCCCAGGCCTCTAACCACCACATCCTGTGACTTCTCCGAGCCAGCCACCAGCTAGAGTTGGGAGACACTAATCTTCCAGACTACTCCACAGAGCTCTACAGTCCCGTTAGGCATCTTGGCTCTCTCAGGGAATCTGTGCTCAGGTCAAGTACGGCCTCTCATTAGAATTCGCAACTGCGGGATGAAGACGCAGAATGTGTCTTGAGCCAAACATCAGACCCTGAGACTAGCCTGAGCTCCAGTGTGCCCTCTGAGTCCCACAGATTATTGTTTGTAATAAAGAATTACATTTTTCCTCATCTGTCACTATCTCTAATCTTCCTGGCCCACTCCCCAACTGTCATGGTACCTCCTGGCGGTTCCCGCTGAGGCCCCTCCCTCCCAGCCCAGGCTACAGTAGGTAGTAAGGTGTCCCTTGAATCTGGACATGAGGTTCCCCTCAGAGCGAGACCCAAGATGAGGGCAAATTGGTGAACTCAGCACAAGATTCAACTCCTTGGCAGAGGGCTGCCTTCCCAAAACACCAGAGAGCATGGCTATGAAGAGCCAACTCCCAAAATGCACTTGTTCTACATACACAACTCTTCCTCCACCCCTTTCATTTACCCCTTTTCCTTTTCTTTCGTGTGCGTGTGTTCGCACTGCAGAACACAGTGTGAATGTGGCAATTCAGACAACAGTCTGTGGCAATCAGTTCCCTTCTCCTGCCATGTGGGTCCTTAGGATCAAACTCGGGCTGTCTGGCTTGGCAGCAAGTACCTCTATCTGCTGAGCTACTCCACACAATCTTGCGGACTGATTTGTCTGTTTAGGTTTGTATTGTTTACTATAATGTAAGGTCTAAACGGGCAGAGTTTTCTGGTTTTCTTTCCTTTTGGCTTACTTTATTCACGGCTCTATCTTCAACATTTGAAATAGGCCTTGACATGCAATAGATATTCAATAACTGTTACGTGAATCCACTGAAATTTAGTAAATTTCTAACAAGTTGCGATGCCTAACAGGACAGTCTCGGCCCTTCCTGTGGCTCCCCATAGGGGCCCACTCTCTGAAGAGGTCAACGAGAATCAAGGGCACACCTGGGCTGGATGCAAAGCTACTAGCTAGCCCCGTCACTGTGAACGGCAGGATGACGAAGTCACCATGAAATGCAGGGTACAAGGCCAGGCCACACCAAAAATGAGCCTAGTGGTGAAGGTGACCAGCACAGGAGAGCAGCTCTCACTTGCCGTATGCCGTATGCCGCCTACATCGGACCTATCTGAGGCTGCAGGTGGAATCTTCCCGGTGGCCACTGACACTTACTGGGAGAGAGATTGTTCTCCCAGATCAGTGATCCTCCTATCTGCGGCTCTCGAGCTCTGGGATTACAGACTTGCGGCTTTTAGAATGGAGACAAAGAGGCCGGACATGGTTCCTGGAGGCAGAGGCTGGAGGATCGAGAGTTCAAGGTCAGCTTAGGCTGTGTGAGCCCCTGTCTCAGAACAGTTACAGTAAGCTTTCGGTCCTCGGTTAAAGCTGAGCAGAAATTGTAGGCACTCCACTGGCGGCAACCCAAACAGGGCAACCATGCACAGTCAGCACGCACTGGGGAGCTTTGGGACAGGCACTGGGGACATTCATCATGCTGGTGGAGATTTACGGCTTTGCAACCCCAAGAAAATGATTCAGAAACTAGTCAGGATGATATCTGATAGGGCAGGTCCTTCTGATTCACTCCTTTTTTTTTTTTATCATAGTAACTTGGAATACAGAAATCCACCTATGAGGCCTATCAATGACGGCCAGCAGTATTACTCAGGCACCACAGACCCCAGCTATGACCAAGGGGGACACTCTGTCTCATCTCAAACCAGATGCCAGTCTACTCATGAAAAAACAAAAACAAAAACAACAACAACAAAAACATCAGATAAACCCAGACTGAGACTCTTCAGAAACGTCAAGGTTGAGAGATGCAAAGCCAGACAGATGGAGGAGGCTGGGCAGACAGAAAATGATGTGCAAAGTGGTGTCCTCTCCTTGGCAGCTTTGGACCCAACAGCCCAGGTGGTGGGTCCTCTTGGGTGTGTGGGGGGGAAGGATATGAGGAACGATACACCCACTGACCCACCAGAGCAGCCAGGCTCCTTCGCAGCAACCCCCAGCCTGCCAAGCTGGGAGCAGAGATGCCGACCCAGTGTGATCCCCCTGACAAATGTGTTTCCTCAGGTTTGTGTGAAGCTGGGCTCACCCAGTCTCCCCTGCAGCTTCACGTTTGACCAAATCCTGACTCTTTCCAGCTGCTTCCAGAACCATCTTCCTCTGTGTCCCCCTCTATTTGTTCTCAGGTTTGAACTGTCTAATCATTTTTTTTTTTGATTAGGTGAGAGGCAGCGTTTGCATACCTAGCAATTCCTTACCGTATGTTGTGACAGCTACATACGGCCACGGAGCTGTTCTTCTACTGTATCAGGTCATAGGATTGATTCCAGGATCCCTGTGGGTTCCAAGATCTACAGGTGTTCAACTTCCCTACCTAAAATGGCCCCATATTTGCAAAAAACCCACACACATCTGTCTGCATACTGTAAGTCATCCCTAGATGATTCATAAGAGTTGGTGCAATGTAAGTGCTGTGGGAATGGTTGTCATGCTCGGAGCTTTGACAATGATGGGGGAGAAAGTTTGTACATGTTGTTGTTTTGAAACTTTCTGAAATTCTTTCCAAATATCTTTTTGATCCCCGTTTGGCCAAATTCCTTAGATTCTGACCCTTCGGATATTTCCAAACATGCCTGACTTTCACTCAGGAAGACATGACAATGAAAGTGCGGAAATATAGCTTAGACACACAACACAAACCAAGTGGCACCACCTTCTGTCCCGCGACAGCAATGCTGCCCAGAACAGGTGAGTCCCCCTGCCTGGCGCTCCTAGGGCCTGATTCACGCAGTCTCAGGCCGAGTGGTGCACATGGCTAGCCCTTCCAGGACCCTCACGGCTCATCAATGCCAAGGGCCAGGCAGACTCTGAGTGGGACCTAGCCGTGCGCCATGCCTAGCTAGGCCATAGGACACTCAGGCACGGCCTGGGGACCATGTGGCTTTCAGCACTCAGGAGGGAAGGAGGCAGGCAGCCCTGAGAACCAAGCCGCGCAGGGGGGTGCGCCACACCCACCCCCATTGCTGGATGAGGCAATGAGGTCCGGAGAGGGGCTGAGTCACTGGAGCTCCAGGATTACCTGAAGCTCGATCAGGGAAAGAGGACGAGGCCTTTCAGGGCTCACCACTTCCTTTCCATCTTGTCACATCATCTTCCCAGTGGGGTTTTTAAACACAGCACAATCAGATCCCCCCCCCCCCCACACACACACACACACTTACTTTCACAGCCATGACAGGCAACTCCTATTTGCAGGCATCCCCAATCCATCACCTCCCAGCCTAACAGCAAGCTTGCACCCGGTCTGGTCCCTTCTGCTGTCAGAGTGAACGTGTAAGAGGCTGGCCCGATAGAGTGCTGGGGAGAGAGAGGTCTCACCATTAGCATGGTCCACTGTGAGCTGAGCCAGTCTAAGCCTGTTCTGTCTCCATGTTTTTCTCTGTTGGGAGGCGCTGGCTGACTCCTGCCATGCTTGGAGGCTCCCATTCTTGAAGCATGCCTTGAAGGGCCCCTCAGTGTTACACATTCCTCCATGTGCATCAGCGTGAGTCCGTGGGACACTGAGCCTGCTTCATGGTCACTTTGTCGTGTTTCGTAGTAACCCCAGATCCTCCATGTGTGCTAAGGACACAGGGCTGCGCTGACAGACTCACAAGCTAGCAAGAATGACCATCCCCGTGTGGAGGACCCTAAGCAGGGTCACTGTTTTTCCACACCACAGCAGCCTCCACCCTGAGGAAACGCAACTCCATACCACGTGACCCCGAGATCCTCACCACCCAAGACGGCAAGGCCATTCCCCTGCTGGAGCTGTTGGGGAGCCCTGTGCTGGCACCCAGAAATCAGAGTCGCCACGGAGAGTCGCATGCACTGGGGTCCTCAGACTGTTCTGGAAGCTTATGCCGGGAACAAACTACAGACATGGAAATCTCAAGGGGTAGGCAGCCCACAATGCTTCTTAAACAGATCTGACCAGAGAACCACAGGCACCGTTGAACTAGTTTGGGAATGTACTGGCCCAAACTAGAGGACTGTTCAATCAATCAATCAATCATTCATTCATTCATTCATTCATTCATTCATTCATTCATTCATTCATTCAGTGTGTGTGTGTGTGTGTGTGTGTTTGTCTAGAAACAGTCATTGTGGAATCAACACTTTTATTCAGAATAAATGCGAGCAAACTGAAGGTGATTGCTTTATAATGCAGGGTCATGGGATACTCAGAGGGGGATTAGAAAACGATTACAGAAATATGTTTGAAGTAGATTAAGATAACAGGAAACTGCAATCATCACCTGTTAGCACACTGGAAAGAGAAGGTGAAAACCTTCAGCCTGTTTGCCCAGGTGGCAGGAAACCCAGGCCTCAGGACCCAGGCAGTGCTTCACAGCCCGGCGCGGGGTTAGGCGGGAGCGGCCAGAAGACTCTCGGCATCTCCAGCTGCCCACGGTGGCACACAGGGGGCAGACCGGATCTCCAGGCTCCTGGGCTGCTCCACGCTGCACAGGGCCTCGAGGAAGGAGTGGTGTCGGCACTACGACACGCTACTGCGGCTGCACCTGGTGCTTCAGTTTGGCGAGTTTCATGAGACAATCATCCCTCCACTGCCTTCTGGCAGCTAAGTGCTCCGGGTCATCGGGAACCTTCATGCACATGTCCTGGGAGAGGGAAGGGGGAAGAAAAAACAGAGCACACACAGAGGAGATATTCTGCCAAGAGCATAACTGCCTCCCTTTTTATGCCAGCTATGTGTACGCCCCTCCCAAACCCCGTAGTTAGTGTAAGCTCCAGGTGTCCTGAGGTTCCCCCCAAGACAAGTCAAATGAGCTGCTGGTCGCCATCACCTTGCCCTTAAGGTATCCTGGAGTACCAGGGTGCGACTATGGATGGTCAGGAAAAAGCAGCCTTCAGAATCAAGGGTCAAGACTGTTGCTACTGACCAAGCCCCTCCCACAGATGGCACAGGAGGAAACGGCCAGTGTGTGCCAGCTGGCATACTCCTGGACAGTCCACATACCTGGTTAACTTTCTCCACTGTGGCCCCTGAAAACTCTGGAACAGGTCCAAAAGTCTTGAGGACCCGCTTCATTCCTTCACTGTATCTGTCACAGTAGCTTACCATACCTGAAATGGCATGAAAACAGGAACTTACACGTCAGCATCAATGTTCTATAACTCCAGACTGAGACCTCTGCAGAAGGGCTTGTCCTGGAAAAGGGGCAGGAGGTGACCTCTGGCCCCGGGCAAGGAGGAACCCCCTGCCACCATGAATCATTATCCTAGCTTTCTGGGGTCCTCGGTCAGTGTACCTCAGGAGTCCTGGGTCAGTGCACCTCAGGGGTCCTTGGTCAGTAGTGCTCATGCTCTGACGTGTAGAAAGCATGTACTGCTAAGGTGTATGCTGGACTTCAGTGCATTTTTTCCTTTCCTTTTCCTTTTTCTCTTAGCTCCTACCCTTTTTGTTTCTTTCTGATACAGGGGCGCATGTAGCCCAGGCTACACAGACGACCTGGAATGTCTGGTCCTACCTGCACTGTTCAAGTGCTGGGACTATACGCATGTGCCACTGGGAATGGAATCAGGGGTTTTATGAATGCTAAATAAGCACATCTTCAGGGTCCTCTCCTTCCGCACCCTCCTTTTTTTTTGAGACAGTTTTATCCTGTAGCTCACACCAGCCTTAAACTCAAGGTAATCCTCTTGCCTCAGCCTCCCAAGTGCTGGCACTCCAGGCATGAGTCATTATGAATGCCTTCAATTCATTATTTTTTGAAACTCAGATGTCAAAACTCAAGTCCCTCCCTCCTTATCACACTCTTACAGCCGCCTCGAGGTCAGGTTATACTTTATCTGGTATTTATAAGAGCAGAGGCTGCACTCATCATTTGCTGACACTTTCTTAAGGAAGGCTAGAGCCAGGCCGGCTCCTATACCTGTGCACAGGCTGATCAGTTTCCCCGCTGCAGGGTTTTGGTGGAGTAAGTGAGGATGAGGAGGGTACACAGTCAGTACAAGCAGTGGAAGAGCTGTGGGGGCTACAGCCAAGATTAGACATGGAACCCAGGTGAGCTCCGAAGGAAAGCACAAGCCTGGTCTAGCCTGGAAACCTTTCCAAAGTGTAGCCACCTGCTCCAGGCCCTCAGCTTCCTCATCTTCCTCCCCTACATGCTGAGCCTTGGGGCTGCAAGAGTAGGCATGGGACAGAGACAAGATAAGCTTGAAGCCAGGCCTAGGATGCCCGGGGCCAAAGAGTCTATAAGTTCTGGCTGTGCTGACTACAGCCCATTGCTTTTATTCTATTTTGTAGGACTGGACTTGAGTTCTACCACTGAGCTAGCCCTGGGCCCTTCTCTTCCAGAGCCACAAAGCCTCAGCCCTAGATCACTGGAACACAGAATTGCAGCAGTTGCGCAGACCCCAAAGCTTGCTCCCATCTACTCTATGGAGGCTGTATTTGATTGACCTAAGACGAAAACGAGCATTAGAGACTCTTCAAAAAGTAAGTCTGCTTCTCCAGGGTTTAGTTTGGATTGATCTACACTGAAACAGAAGCCAAAATTGTCTGGGTTTCTATTCTATTTGTTTCAAATAGTTTTTCTTTTTCTTTTTCAGGGTACCAAAGAACTTAAAAAAATAAATAAACTGTTTGGAAGGGTCTCTCTTTTTCTCTCTCCCTCTGTGTGTGTGCATGTGTGTGTGTTGAGACTGGGTCTTGCATAGTTTAGGCTGACTTCAAACTCACCTTGTAGTCAAGGCTAGCTTTGAACACAGTCCCTCCTATTTCTATTTCCCAAATGTTGGGGTTTCTGGTGTATGCCTTCCACACCCAGATTGAGAAATGGATTAAAAGGTAAAATATTACAGCTGACCATTAGCACCTGCAGTTAGTCAGTGGCTAATTTTTAAAGAAGGGATCTCATTGCACAGGTGTTGACTTGGTAGTCCAGAACTTGGCAAGTTCCTGTAAATGCCCAGAAACGTTTAGTCTTGTCCAATGGTTTAAAGTTGCCAGAGACCAGAAAACAGGATAAACGTTCCTTTCCCTTCAAAAAAACAAACAACAACAAAAAACCCAAAGCGTTTGTTTCATTTTCCCTATTTGCTTATTCACACACTAATGATAATAAAATGTAGACACAACTGCAATGTATCCATTTGGAACTGGCGGCAAGAGACCCAGAGTTGAATATATCAGAACATGTTCAATGGTTAAAGTTGGTCAGCTTCCACCGTTATGACAAGATTCCTAAGATAATCAGTGTGTCAATTACCTTGAGGATCGTGCTCATCACTCTCGTGCAATGCCACCAGCAGGGCTAGAGCCAGACTTGCCTCAACCATGCTGTGCACAAGCCCTCCACTCCGTGCTGTCCTGGCTCAGCTCAGCTGGTTGGCTTCTCCACGGCTCTGGGCCTGTGGTGAGCAGAACACCTTGGTGGGGACATATGATGAAGAGAAGCTGCTCACCTCATGACAGCCAGGATACAGATAAGAGGCCAGCCACCCAATCTCCCTATTCAAGGGCACACCCCCAGTGTTCTGACTTATTTCTAAATGGACCCCCACCTCTTTTAAAACAAACTTATTACATTTGTGTGTGTGTGTTTGTGTCACATTGTGTAGAAGTCAGAGAACAACTTGTGGAAGCTGCCTCTCTCCTTCTACTACATGGGTTCTGGGGATCAAATCAGGTCCTCAGGCTTGGTGGAAAACTGAGATGGCTCAGGATCCCACGTCTTAAAGGTCTCATACTTGTTTCCAAATAACACCACATGCTGGTCCCCAAGCATTCCATGTTCCACACCATCACAGAAGGAAGTGGGGAAAGTTGACTACGGCTGCACATTTAACCAGCCTAGGAGGGCTTTTCATGCCTGTATGTGTGTGCACCATGTGCATGCTTGGTGCGTGTAGAGTTTGGAAGAGGGCACCAGGGATGGTTCTGAGCTGCCATGTGGGTGCTGGGAGCCAAACCTGGTCCTCTGCAAAAGCAACAAGTGCCATCTCTCCAGTTTCCATAGGACATTTATTTCTTCAACATAGAATAAAATGTGGTAAAAGTGCTTATAATACAGCGCACCACCTTGCCCCTATGCAACAGAATTTGACTTTTCTACATGAAAGAGAGAGAGAAAAAAGCCTGAGTAGAAATTTTCTCTAAAATAGCAATTCTACCAGAAAGGAAAAAGTCGGGCCTTACCCTTTCACCGTGTTAGCTCACTGCCACCCTTTCTCCTGCCAGCCCAACCTTCCCTTTGTCCGTCCTTCTGTGCTTGGAAAGCTTGGCTTGGCAGAAGCTAAGCCTAATTTTGTTTAAAGGCTTATTTGTTCTTGTTTAATGAACGTTTGTGTTTTGGCTGCTGCGTCTGTGTGGTGGTTGTGAGTCTATGTGGGCACAGGGAATGAGAGACTCAGGTCCTCTAGAATAGTAGCCAGGACTCATAACACTGCTCTCAACTCTCTGGCCCATGGACCTAATTTTTTAGGACATGCTTGTATGGACAAAGAAGGCACAGAAGGAGGTGATTCTCAAGATTAGATTTAGCTTATCTTGTTGAATCACAGTTCTCAATCTGTGAGACCCTTCAGGTAAAACATGGGGTTTCTTAGACCCTAGCACCTCTACCAACAGGAAGCCCTCCTGCCTGTTGATTTTTATGGGGTGACACATGGCCCACCATGCCAGACCTGACTGATACCTCCCAACACTGGGTTTCCTGGACAGCCCTCACTGCAGCCTATTTTGGAGGGGTCTAGTTTTGAGAGTTGAGAGACAGTTTCACAGGCTTTATGAAAACAGAACGACACGATTGAACGTCCTCCAATGACAGGGTTGTCATGGCAACGGAGCCCATTCCAGCCCCCCCCCTTTTTCAGCTCAGCTGTTCCAACCAGCAATGATGGCTTGGCACTGAGGAACAAAACCTCCTGCTAAAAAACCAGGTAAGTGTCTACAAGACAAGAAGCTGGCAAACAACCAGTTCAGGGCTACTGGGGTTGCAAGATTCTCAGATGTCCCTCTGGGCTCCACGGCCCAGCACCACCACCAAAGACATAAAGATAGAATAACCAAAAGGCCATTGATTACATACGTAATTCACCTGGACAACTACCTTCCTTGTGCTCCCATGTGGCCTCTTCACACATACCCCACCCCCACCCCAACCCTGCCAGAACTGGGGGTTATCCCCACTGAACAGATGAGAAAACCAAGGTGCATGAATCAAGTGGCTGCTCTAAGCTCACGCATGCAGCTAACAGATGGGAAAGCCAAGGCAGAGATTAGCTAACTGTCTCGCTGGCCAGAGCCTCTATTCTGAAAGCAAATATTTCAGAGGATGTTTTTAAAAAGAAGAAAAGGCAGGCTGAGTGAGCGCTCTATGCTATTGTGGTCCTATTTAGTTGGAATTTCCCCCACCCCCACCCCCAGCTTCTCAAAGCACCTCTGCCACAAGGCCTTCCCAATTCTTTTTCTTTTCTTTCTACCTCTTTCTTTCAGGTATTAGCCAAAGCCTACAAAGATTTTCCCTGGAACTCTGAGAATTTACTCATTCTCTGAAGTTTCTCCAACCTTCTGCCTCCAGCCTCACTGCCCAGGCTCTTCTGACCCCAACTCAAAAGACAAGACTGTCCTCTCCAACTCTCCCCCTCCTCCTGGTGGCTACCAGCCTTTACAGCTTGCCCGCCCTGGTGTTTCTCTCTAACTTGAACAAAATTATCGTCAAGTTTTAGAAACAGCCAAATAATCTTAAAGTATCTGCATGTGCTTTGGAAAAGTGGTAGCTCTTAAGACCGAAGACTCCTGCTGGCCTGAGATGGCTGCCTCCATAAAAGCCGAGAAACGTCCTCCCCACTCCAACCTCGAGATATTCTGGGTGACACCAGAATAATAAGGGCCATTGGTTCCCAGCCAGATCTTCTAGCTTTCTAGCTCTAGGCTTTGGAATGCTCAGAAGTTGAAACCTACATCCGACCCCTATTATCATATTAAGCCAATTAAGCTTTCTTATCATATCAGTTTTGTTTGAAAAATTGTTGTGGCCTCCTTCCTGTCTGCAACCTCACTGATCCTGGAATGCCTGGTGTCACCGGCTTCTGTTTCTGTTTGTTTGAGATTCAAAGCTGTTCTCAGTTCTCTCCCTATCGATTCCTCACAATACCTTACCTAGCTTAGTTCTCTCAAGAAAGAGGAATACGGTGGTTATCAGGCAGAATCCATGTCCATTTCAAATGCCTGGCTATGCTCCCCACTCATAAGGGCTGGCTGAAAAGACATCTGAACTGATCTGAGACCATTCCAGTGATACTTTAAGCTCTTATCTCACTTGTATGAAGGCACCCTCTCGGTATTTTCTTCTCATATCCAATGGCTATCCTCCCACACGAAGCATGGCAGCCCCTGGGAGGCTCCTTCCTTTGGCTGCTCTTAGCCTTTAAGGAAGACTATTATTGCAGTTTGTGTAACAGATTCGCTCCTTTAATTCACCAAGGGCATGAGCCCTCCCTTCCTGGGCCACTAGTACCAGTTACTAGGAAGTTCTTTCTGTCACATCAGTCACATACAAGCCTGTCTGCCTACCAGTTCCAGTTCTTTGCTCTGGTTCTACCCACTCAAAAAACAGGTACATCAGCAGAGCATGGAGGCACATGCCTGTAATCCCAACACTCAGGGAGGCAGAGGCAAGTGGGATTATTTGATGTTTGAGACCAACTTAGGCAACATTTTCAGTATCAGGAGATCTGTCTCCAAACCAAACAAAACAAAATGATGGGAACCATTCCTATACCTCTGGCCTCCCCCACCCCGCCCCTCCCAGGAAATCTTACTTCTCAATATTGCTTGTGAAATATGGTCTTGACAGTCCACATAACATTCCTTTTTTTTCTTTCTAGTCTCTTCTACCACTTAACGGGTGCTCTGTTAAAGTAACAGAGAGAGTTTCCAGCAACAGAGCAGTAAAAAGATAATAAAAGTTACTTGAGGCTCAGCGGAGGGGTGCTTGCCAGGCAAGAAGAAAGCTCTAGACTTGACTTCCCAGCAAAACATAAGGAAAAAGGAAAAAAAGAAAACATAAATACTATTTCCTATTGACCAGATATGAATCAATCCTAAGGTCCCAGAATTCATCAGGAGGATAATGGGTTTGTGGCTAGCCAGGGCTGTGTAACGGGGGAACAGTTACAATCATTTTAATGGCAAGAGATAGCTAAGGGGTAGGTAGGTAGCATCTTTCAGATTTTGGTACACTGTTGCACTCATGTATTTTAATTTGGTGTGAGCTTCGGGAGCTGGTCATCTTGGGATCATTAAAAATCTGCTTCACTCTTGTCCTGCCAAGTTATCTTTCTTTGGAATTACCAGGTTGTACTGAGCTCTCCAGGCCTCTGAAGTCAGCTTCCAGGACAGTTGTCTGGCCTGCCCCACCCTGCCAGGCCTCTCCTGGAAGGCCTCGTGACTCCTGGGCTTCGGGAAGGCCGCCCACTGCTCTGCGGAAGCCTGTGTAGGCAGAAGATGACTCCAGAAGCTCCGCTGTCTGGTGTCTTTGTCCTCCTTCTCGCTCTGTGATTAACTTCAACACCTCAAGAAAGCTACAGCCTCTCTTCCAAGAAACCCAGCAAGGTCCCCATCGCAGTCCTTCCCTTTCTTCCTTTTTGATTTCATCGAGGACTCCTCAGGATCCTGTGCCCTGAGCTTCATGGAGCCCGTGCAGACTTAGATTCGGTTCACAGCACTCTGTGCCTCGGCCCTGTCTGAGTCCCTTTCTAGAGACTGCAGTTACTGCTCTGTTTAGGAGGAAATGGACAGCCAGGGTCGGTGGCACACACCTGTAATCCCAGCACTCAGGGAGGCAGAGGCAGGAGGGTCTCTGTGAGGTTGAGGCCAGCCTGGTCTACAAAGCGAGTCCAGGACAGCCAGGGCTACACAGAGAAACAGTGTCTCGAAACACCAAAAAAAAAAAAAAAAAAAAAAAAAAGGAAACGGCACAAGCTGGCAGATAATAAAGCCAAAGAAACAGCCAATACCACAGAGCCCCAGTTCTGGCCCAGGCCTACCTTCAGCATTGAGGTGCATCGTCTCCAAGGGTCCAATGAATGCATAGCGCATGCCCAGACCATCTGACATGACCAGGTCCAGGTCATTAGGAGATACTATTCCTTCCTGCATGGGGAGAAGGTAGCAAAACACAGGTGAGTTCTTTGCAAATGAATTTTGTTAACATTGCTTGTCCTAACATCTTGTGAGCAGTAATCCCCCCCACACACATCAAAAACAAAACAAACAAACAAATCACTTACTAATGGACGACAACATTTTAATGGATTTTGTACAACCAAGTTATCCTATAAGGATGGGTCCTGAAAAATGACAGTTATGGCACAAATATTGAGACCTGCAGTCTATCTGTACCCCTTCTCCTCTTCACCAGCCCCACATGTCACCCGGAGTTTTGGAGACAGCAAGGATAAAGGAGACCCAAGGAAAAGGCTAGGGGCGATTCTGGATATTTGATCAGGGGATGACAGTGTGTTTAAACACCCCAAAAGAATGGGAAGTGGCGAGTAATTGGATGACCCAAGATGGCAGTGACCAGTGCTCACCTTATTCAGAGGAGCTGAAACTCTGAACTGCATCAGCCACAGACCTCAGAGTCCAGCCTGCAGAGCCCACCACAGACTGTAGACCACCAGGTATTCAGGAAACCTGTGCAGGCTCTGTGAGCCTGCAATCTGCTCACAGCTTCTAGCACAGTGCACAGGGCCTGGCTCACAGAGCCCACAACAGAGTACGTGTCCCGCCTGCAGAGTCAGCCACAGACCTCAGAGTCCAGCCTGCTGAGCCCACCACAGACTGTAGACCACCGGGTTTCCAGGAAACCTGAGCAGGTGCTTTGTGCCCATAACCTGCGTTTGCTAACCACACTAGCATCCACATCCCCTCCTGCGCTTGCTCTCAACCCATATATCCCAAGCACCTACACACTCTAACACTCCCCTTCAAGACAGACAATCATGCGCCTGCATGCACACACACACCCCCACACAAACACAAACATGCTTACGATTCTGTGCCAGCAACTTTTCCTCCCTCAGGTACAACTGAAGCAACAACACACACTCCCAAACCACTGGACTTCCCTGATCTTCCTGAAGAATTCTCCAGACACCAGAGTAAGATGGTTCCAGTCTGAAATTCAGACTCATGGAACAAACACAGTGAAGATTATATATAAGCAATGGCCAAAGGTTGACGTAAGAACTCACCCAACAAAAATCAGGACACCACAGTCTCACCAATAACACCCAATAGCAATGGATATTTTAATTCAGCGGAAACACAGAAAAATGAATTTAAAGCTACGATTATACAGTTACTAGAGGAACAAAAAGAGGAAACGAATAGAGCTCTCAAAGAAATACAGAAGAATATAATTGCCCACATAGAGGAACAATTAGCAACATATAGAGAGGAAACAAATAAAAAAATAGGAGCCACCTTCAATCAGATGAAGGAAATGGTGCAAAGCATGAAAATCTATAAAGAAAACACAATTAGA
Source organism: Pachyuromys duprasi (assembly GCA_028658305.1). Classification (NCBI taxonomy): domain Eukaryota; kingdom Metazoa; phylum Chordata; class Mammalia; order Rodentia; family Muridae; genus Pachyuromys; species Pachyuromys duprasi. The sequence continues at coordinate 6,465,614 of CM053745.1, read as the reverse complement.
ATTAGAATCTATAAAGAATTAGAATTAGAATCTATAAAGAAAACACAAACAGAGAAAAACCTGGAACTGGAGAACTTAGAGAAAAGATCAGGAACCACAAAGGTAAGCATCACCAATAGAATACAAGAGATGGAAGAAAGAATCTCCGGAGCTGAAGATACACTAGCTGAAATTGATTCCTCACTCAAAGAAAAAGTAAAATCAGAAAAGTCCCAAACACAAAACATTCAAGAAATCAAGGATGCCATGAAAACATGGAACCTAAGAATAATAGGAATAGATAAAAAGACTCCAGGCTCCAAGGTCTGGAAAATATTTTTAAGAAAATCATAGAAGAAAAATTTCCCAACTTAAAGAAAGAGATGTCCATAAACATACAAGAAACCTACAGAACACCAAATAGACTAGACCAGAAAAGAAATACCTCTCGTCACATCATAGTCAAAACACTAAACCTACAAAACAAAGAAAAAATATTAAAGGCAGCAAGGGAAAAAAGTCAAGTAACTTATGAAGGTAGACCAATCAGAATCACACCAGACTTCTCATCAGAAACTATGAAGGCCAGAAGGGCCTGGGCAGAGGTCATGCAGTCTTTAAGGGAACACAGATGCCAACCAAGACTACTATACCCAGCAAACCTTTCAATCAACATAGATGGAGAAAACAAAATATTCCACGACAAAACTAAATTTAAGCATTATCTACACAGCAACCCAGCCCTACAGAAGATACTAAAAGGAAAACTTCAATCCAATGAAAACAACTGCACCAAAGAAAATATAAGATACAGATAATCTCCCAGCAAAAATTAAAAGAAAAATAAAAGCAATGAATCATAGTAAGGCCACCAACTCCACAATAAAAGGAACTAACAGTCATTGGTCACTATTATCTATCAACACCAATGGACTCAACTCTCCAATAAAAAGACACAGACTAACAGAACGGTTGCGGAAACAGGATCCAACATTCTGCTGCATTCAGGCACTTGTGGAATATAAACCTTAAAGATCAGCCCTGTTTCCTGCTTTCTGGTCCCACAAGGCTCTTGCATACTTGTTCCAACGGCTGTGTAGAATGCAAACAAACTCAGTCTGGAGTGTGGTGTAGTACGTACTACTGCTAGAAATAGACAGAGAAACAAACTTTTCGCCTATCTGTAGAAATAAAAATCTGACTAGGAAAAAAAAAAAAAGAAACACACCTATGCAAGAAAGATAAACACTACCTCAGAGTAAAGGGCTGGAAAAAATGTGTTTCAAGCAAATGGACTCAGAAAACAAACTGGGGTAGTGATCCTAGTATCTAATAAAATAGACTTTCAACCAAAATTAATCAAGAAAGATGAGGAGGGGCACTTCCTTCTCATCAAAGGAAAATTCCAACAGGAGGACATCACAACTTTGAACATCTATGCTCCAAATACAAGACCACCTACATTTGTAAATAAAACATTATTAAAGCTGAAATCACACATTGATCCCAACACCCTAATAGTGGGAGACTTCAACACTCCACTCTCACTAAGGGACAGATCATCCGGTCAGAAGCAAAACAGGGAAACAAGGGCACTTAGAGAGGCCCTAAATCAAATGGACCTAATAGATGTCTACAGAACTTTTCACCCAAATTCAAAAAGGTATACCTTCTTTTCAGCACCTCATGGAACCTTCTCCAAAATAGACCATATAGTTGGTCACAAAGCAAGCCTCAGCAGATACAAGAAGATTGAAATAATC